>JAOBYE010612299.1:0-12213 GCA_025403585.1 Parazoanthus swiftii
GTATAGCTCTGCTTTGAGGCATTGAGCACTGTTTTTGTCTGGCACGACTACCTGTCTTCCATTTATATATATATATAACAGCCATATATATATATATATAACAGCCTTAACACTATTTTAACTGGGGGACGGGGGAAGGGGTAGAAAGTGCCGGCGCCGATTTCAACCGTCAAGAACTTTTTTGATGTTCAAGATATAGCGACCAAATTTGGTCACCCGTCCTAAAATGTATTGGAGAACACAATTTTAGAAAAAGATAGTGGCGAGGGTGAAACGTCAGTGTTGACAGGGCATAATGATTTTCCAAGCCATGTTTTGCCAAATTTTGACTTTCTTAATATTTTTTTTTGCAAATTGTAACGAAATATTTCAAATATCTTTTAATTCTTAGGCTTGAGGTAAATTATGCAACATTCTTGAAACAAAGGTAGCTTTGCACGTGATATGTGACATCACAGGTATTGCGCAATACAATTTCATGAAATCCAAGATGACGGTCATATGTTCTGCACTGTCTCAAATTTTGTAAGTGTTTCTGGCAAATCAGTGTTTTAAAACGTTAAAAAAACAACGCATAAAATGAGTAATAACAATTAAAACAGTGTTTTTGAACGAAATAATAATGTTGCAGTTTATGAGCTACTGCGAGATTTGAACAATGAAACTTGCTTAAAATTACGTATTTTACCAAACTGAAGTATATTGAAATATATTCATCTATACTAAGGCTCGGGTCGCACTAGGGACGAAAGTAGGACATAGCTGTTTACTTTAATTAGTTTTGTCCGATTTTCTGTCAACAAGCAGTTCGTGCTAGTGCGACCTACTTTTTTCGTCCCTTCGGTTTTTCGTCCGGGCGGACGAAACTTCAAAGAGCGCCGTGTACTTGCCTTTCCAGAGGCCAACCGGAAGACAAAGTCGTTATCTTGTTTTTTCAAGTCGTCCCGCTGTCAGTTTCAGTAATACGATCTGTTGTTACAAAAGTTAAATGCAATGCGTTTTCCCGCGAGTTTGATTATTAAAAAACTAGCTTCTTTCGCAATCGAAGATATTATTTTGCTATTACGCACACGAACAACTTCGGTTTTAACATTATGAATCGCGATCAAGTCCCCTCATTTAGAAGCCTACTGGATGAGTACCCCGATGAAGAGTCGGTGGGGTTTGAGGGTTGGTAAGATATTCAGTCGGAATCGCAATCAGCACCGGCTTCGCACATGCTGTCGCCTCATGGAGTACGATCTTCAGCTCCTTTCTTATTTGGACGGCCAGGTTTCCCCGGCTTTCATGGGAGTATTCCTCCAAACTACTCCTACAACTTCCATACGGTGCAAAACCCAGGAACAGCCGTTTCATACGCTGGGAGTAATGTGCCATAAGCAGAAGGTCTGCAACTGCAAAGAATCGAGAGATCAGCTTCCTCGGCACCTTCGTGTGGCAGTGAAAGTGGGTCAAGCTCAAAATCTGAGCGATGGAGCGAAAAGGCAGAAAAATGCCTGGTCCAACTCTGGGCAGAAAATTTCTCAGGCCTCGAGGGTTGCCACGCCAGGAGGGTTTGGTCGAAAATCGCCAAAGAAGTGTGTCAACGCTCGGGCCTGAAACGATCAGTTGATCAATGCCAGCGTAAAATAAAGTACCTCAGAAAAAAGTATAAAGACGCAAAGTGGGCCAACAAAAACCAGTCGGGAGGTCAGAGGGAAACTTCTCCTTATTATGACGAATTTGATCAGGTACTTGGTTGCAGGGACATTGTAACTTTCAAACACGTGACAGAGGTGGCCGGGAATGCCGAGGGTGAAAACACAGCCGGTAAGAAGAAAGGGGGTAAGACAAAGAAGAGCACTGCAACTAACACAGGCAAAAAATCTGCCAAAAAGCAGCCCCAAGTCCAAGGCAGCGAGGCAAGGGCTGAAAAAGAAGGCCGAAGCGAAGGCGAATATGATGATGATGATGATGATGATGACGATATGCCCAGAGAAAGCGAGCTCGAGGGTGGAGATGCCGCTAATACAACTGCTTCCAGCAGCACCACTAACACCACGGAAGACACATCAGCAGTGGAAGAAGACGAAGATGATGCTGCCTTCGATGAAGATCTTGCGTCTTTTAATCTTAAAAGGCCAGCAGAAAGGCAGACCAAGAGGACGCAACGCAAAAGAAATAGCAAATCCCCGGCAGCTGCTACAAATAAAAGACCACGCGCAGGTTTTGCCGAAGAGCCTGAATCCACCCAGTCTTTTCAAAACGCCATGAATAAGTTCAGTGAGCAGGGCGATGTTCTTGCAGATGCTATCAAAACGATTCAAAAGGGCCAAGAGGAACAGACCAAACAATTTACACCGTTTATGGGAATGATGGGTAATTTTATGCAAGCCATTCAAACT
The DNA here is from genome assembly GCA_025403585.1 of Parazoanthus swiftii. Taxonomy (NCBI): domain Eukaryota; kingdom Metazoa; phylum Cnidaria; class Anthozoa; order Zoantharia; family Parazoanthidae; genus Parazoanthus; species Parazoanthus swiftii. Next base: position 2,385 of record JAOBYE010612299.1, read on the forward strand.
CAGTTCACTAATCCTGCAGAAAGTAACTGATAACTGTTGTGTTTTTTAAATATTTTTGAACCTGAAAATTCAGAACTTTATTAACTTGATTTATGTAGCCTAGGTGTATAAATGTAGTAGTAAATAAAACGCTGATTCAAAAATATAATACTTATTATAATATTGTAACTGTTTCAAGTATGTAATTTACATTTGCTTGAAACCAATTCCATGTAAGCTGTTACAGTTAGACAGTCCAAAGAAAACTGAACAAAACTGCCTCAGAATTTCTCGTTTACAGATCGTAGATATAAATTTTCAGGAATTCGCGCAGATCGTTGCCGTCTTCGAGTGTTTCTCTATACACGGTTTGATCGTTGTTTTCGTTAGTAGATTCCTCTTCCCATATGTCTCCAGAATTAATACAAAAGTTATGCAGAACAGCGCATGCCATTATTATCTTATTTGTAAAAGAGATGTGACTGTCAAGGCGTTTTTGGAGAATTCTCCAGCGTCCTTTTAGTACACCGAAAGCGCACTCTACTGACACTCTGGCAGAAGAAAGCTCCCTGTTGAACTTTATTTCTCTCGGGTCACTTGTTGCTTCAGGGTAGGGTTTAAGTAACCAGGTGCTTAGGGGATATGCACTATCTCCTAATAAAAAGGGTTTCACACGTCTACCAGCAATGATTTCTATTAGGCCTTTGAGTAGCTCCCCATCTTCAAGTTGGTTACCAATCTTGCTCTGCCGCAGCACTAGTGAATCGTGCATTGCACCAGGAAAACCAGCAGCAACATCTAAGAATCGCTTATTCCCATCAGCTATTGCTTGCACAATAACATCATGTCGTTGAAGACGGCTAAAGTAATCAGCAGCACTGTCTGTGGGTGTTTTAATTTTGATATGTGTGCCATCTATTGAACCAACCACGTTTGGCAAGAGTGTGAGGCCTTCGAAAGTTCGATTTGTAGCCACAACTTCTTCTTCCGTAGTGGGAAAGTAAATAAACTCTCCGCGAATGTCAAACAATGCATCCACTACATCTTCTACTGCCTCAATTACCGTGCTTTTTCCAACGTTGAAAGCGGGTCCAATCGTAACATATGAATTCCCGTGAGTTAGCCTATAAAGGCCGATAGCGAGGACTTTCTCAGGCGGTACACAATCACGAAAAACGGTATTTCGCCTCATGAGCCTCGGCGAAAGCATCTCGAGTAGCCTGTCGAACGTCACGCGACACAATCGAAGCTGTTGCCTGAAATTCTCTTCTGGAATTCGCCGATCGTGGTAATGAATATCAAACCAACAGACCGGAGGCCGTGGTAGGACCCAGAAGTAAGGAGTTTGCCGATTTCTTCGACGTCTGATCCTTCTTTTCTCCTGCTCACAAGCAAGCATAGCAGCTTGAACTAATCGTAAGCGATATGAGCATAAAACTAACAAAAGCCGTTGAACGCAAATCTGCTGTAAGAACATATATGTGCAGAAAGTAAAAAAAATCACCAGCACAAACACAGCCAAAAGCTTTTCTCCTGGAAACATTTCGTTTACAAGACTATACACTTTTACAGAATTTACCCTTGAGCTTCTTACAGAATGTCTCACAAGCTCATGTCAGGGAAAATAATTTATTCGCGGGAAAGTTACCGAAATAGCCCGTAACGCGTTGACAGCTAAAGCCGACAGATTTGTTTATTTTTAATTTCCGTTTAGACATTCCAGCTCAGTCCAGGACAAAACTAGATAAAAATCTTTCGTCCTCGTTTGTCCTCGTTCGTCTGTTCAAAATACTTTAGCCGGGTTTCGTCCGGACAAAACGGTTTTCGTCCTTTAGTGCGACCCGGGCCTAAGTCCGGAACGCCCTAAATGTTTCTGTTTCCGATCAGCAAGGTTTGATAGGAACGCGAAATTTTTACATTAATGACGTCATTCTACCTTCGCGTGTCATTTAAGTTACATCAAGTAAATTGGTTTGCGATTATCTGTTAGTCCACCAAATTTAATTCAAACATATTTAATAGTGTCAGAGTATTGGGCCGCGGGTCTTTCTGCACCCCCCTTGCCAAGGAAACCCAAAAAAGCCTTGGCAAAATAGCGTTAAAATTTTAGGAATTTGATAATATAACAAAGAAGTACCATAAGAACAGACAAGAATACTAATCTAGGAAACTGATAACCGAGTGGGCTTCTAATCGAAGGGGAGTGTAGCCAAAGGTGCCTAATAATCGGATGCTTATAATCGAAATGCATTCATAACCGATGAGACTTACAACCAAGGAGGCAAACAACGAAAGGAGCTTTTATTTGAGTGGAACTATAGGTTTTATAACCGTTGGAGCTTATAATCGAAGGGTTATAGGAAAGAGGTTTTAAAACCAGTGGGGTTTACAGCTGGCAAATAAACGGAGGGTTTAACTTTAAGAGTTTATGGTAGCGGTGATTCTGATAACGAGTATAGTTCCTTCCTGAGATATGATACTTCTGTGCTTGGTTTTGTCGAAACTCCTCTCATTTGAACTACAGTAGCTAAGAAGACTCGGTCATTTTGTGTTGTTATTTCATCGCCACAACGACTTTATCAGCAAACCCAACTGTCATATCTAACAAACAACAGTCATTGAGCGATAAAAAGACACAAGTGTTTTCCGTTTAGGCATATGGCTTACAACAACATAACAGCTATCCCCGACGGTACCTTTACAGCTTTAACGTCTATGGAGTCTCTGTAAGTAACACTTTTTTATCTATAAGAGAGGGGTTACACACAGAATATGAACGAAACGTATATTTGATAGTAAAAAGTAAAGTTTATTCCTGGGCGTGATTTTAACCAAGGAAATTTATAATCGAGTGTTCCTGTAACTGAAGTGACCTCTATTCAAAGCGACTTGTGACCGTAGGGTCTTGTAAACGAGGAGGCTAGTATCAAAGTTTGCTTGTTACTATACGATTTAAGAAAGAATCGCCTAGTAGGGAAGAATCTCGCAAGCTGATTGGCGAATCAACGAATAGATAAGAAGGTGATAAACGTGGAATCGCATGGTTTCAGTGTGCACTGAATCGAGACGATAGCTGAAGAAACATTTCTAATTTGATCAGCAATTCAATGTCAACATTCTTTGAAAACAACAACTACTACTCAAAGCGATTCAAAATAATATACATAGACTCTGGCTAATTTCTGAAAGTGTTGATCTCTTGATCATTTGCTAAAAAGTCTATTAACTCCTTCAAAAGCAGCACATAACAGTAGAAACTACTTACAGTTACCTGCTTAGCCGATTCATTCTGTAAACATTTCTTCAACTTTCGAAAGTCGACCAACTTCGAACTGTAGAAGCCAGTTAGATTCTCACAGTTTAGAGACTCACAGTTTATAAGAGCATCAAAATGTTTACATCTCGTTGTCTACAGGATTATGTACATTTTAATTTCATTTTGGGATCTAGGATTGCTGTTGAACAGACATTTGAGACGGTAAATTGAAGGGAAAGTGCTGTAAATTTTAGAAAAATGTTCCAAGTGATCGCGTACGAGTTTTACACAACTTTGAAAAAGGCGAGAATTTTCCAGCCTTTCTTTATTGGCGATACGCGTGGAGTAAACTGATTCAAACAAGTCAAGCTTGAAATATTCATCCCTACCATTCGATTCAAGGATATTCTTATGCTATCATTATTTTCGTGAAATTTAACGTGGAATTTCATCGTCGGATAATGGATTTTCCTTCAATATGTATAAACGAACTCAACATAAATAAAACCCAATTGGTTTATATCAAAAGGGCTTATAACCTAAGAGGAATTTAATTGAAAGATGTTTTATTGAGGGCAAAAGTGGAATCGCCTACAATGAAACACTTTCAATAAATGAGTAACATACGACTGTGAATAGCAAACAACGGTTAATAGTTTTTTTATAAGTTCTATAATGAAAAGTAACTATAACCGAAGGTGCTTCAAACAAAAAGAGCTTATATAATAGATTATAACCTAAAGGGTTGATGATCAAGGGAGTATATACTTAAGGGAGATTACAAGCAGTGATTTGCAGTGGTAGGGTAAAAACACCATGAAGTCTACCACGAAGATTTCTGTCACTAATAGAAATGACTAATTGTCACGTTAAGAATTCCATATACTTTTGCTTGTAAAAGTAGAGCTCAAACAACACAGTTTTCTTCGTTTGGTTTCCTCCAGACCTCTCTGTGTTGTGGATCAAGGGTTGGTTCATACGTACATGCACGCTTCAAGTCAACCCCCAGAACTAAAAAGCAGTGCATAAACTGCATGTAGATCTTGATCAGAGCGCGGGACTATTATTTGTAAAAAGATGTTACGTAACAATCGAGTCATACAGAAACCGCTTCTCCTAAATTCTAGTTCTGTCCAAGCTTTGCATTTGAATATAATTTCATCTAGTACTTTAGTACTCATTTCTTGCGATTTTTTGATTTGGTTGATATCTCAAAATTTACTTTATAACAGACAACCCATGTTTTTGAAGCATTTTACGAATATAAGGTGACGAGTTGTTGTTAAAAGAACAATCATTTCTTTTTTGTTAGCTTAATAGGGTATTTTTTTATAATGTATAAAATAATTATAACATAATTATAATAATATAATATAATTATAATGTTGAAACCAAAGGAACTTATAACCAAAATAGGTTCTCACTAACGACGCTTCTGAAAATGTTTTTGAGTTGCTTGTAAAAGCGAAATTATTTCTTTGTTAGGTATTTAGATTTCAACAAGATTACGACTATTGCGGAGGGAGTATTTACAGACTTAACATCGCTAATCGAATTGTAAGTTAACCTATAGTCCAAGCACTAGTTGACTGTTATGGGCATCCGAAATAACTGATTAACCCTATCCGAGTTGGGGGCGGGGCACAAAGTCCCTCCCAGCTTTTATTTTCTAATTTTCTCTGCAAAGACGAGATTTGGTGACTTTATCTAAAATGTTACAAGGAACATTTTGATTTGTTATGGGGTGTGTGAGCTGCCGGGCTGTTGCCATGGTAACGAGTTTTTTTCTCATTTTGTGCTAGGAATCATATAGACAGGAAGATACACACTTTTTCATTGTGCATGTGCTTATATCATACCAGTGAAACCGTCTAACTTACATTATGTCAGTCAAGTATCAACAATTTGGTAAGAACTTTGACTGCAATGCGTCGTGGGTGATTTGTCGTTGTTGTTTTTTTTTTCTTTTGAGCCGCCAGACTTTGTATGACTGTTTAAAAATTTTATTTTAGAATGTTTAACACCTTTTGTGAAAAACATGTTTTAACAAGTTTTTTTTTTAGCTTACTCATAACTTGTTTGCACTATAAATACTTTTTAAAGCTATGGAACAAACACTTGAAGATTGTTACAGAAACAACAAGGTTTATACCAGCAAAAAGTGACTTTATACTTTGTTACATTAAATGAATTTGTATCAAAATCTCTGTTTTGATTCAATGTTGGGTTATTACACAAATAAAATGATAAAATTGAACTCATTAAATGTCTTAAACTTTAATTTATTTTTTAGAAAATAAAAACACTTTTTGACGTCTTGATGACGTAATCATAAGGTAACCTATTTCAATTTCCTTAAAATGTTTATCTTCACCAAAACATTGTTTTTGCGTAATATCTTTTAATTTGACCAAACATTAGAAAATTTTACAGAGGGTTTTAAGGCTTAAAAATCTCAGCCTGTATAGGGTTATTCGACTTGTAGGTTTTCTTTTCTCAGAGTTCTTTCTCCCTCCTGCCAAATAGCAGAGAATACATTCTTGCAACTTTTTGAGAAAAACCGCAAAAAAGGGACTTTTTGGCGACCTATAAACTAATTCAGTGGCGATCGCGGGACTGACTGCCTTTAGAAAGAACAACTAAAAGCTATTTGAAATTTAGAGGTTTGCTTAATTACATGTACATTTTCAGATTGAACGCATGCTAGCAACCTTTGTTCTAGAAATCCAACAACTCATCTTTAATTCAGAGTCAATTACATCGCGAGCAAAAAGTTTATCACATTTTTATAACAAATTTATTTTCATAGGGATCTGCGAAACAACAATATAAATGCCATCCTCAAACGAACATTTGCAGGGTTGATTTCGTTAGAGCATCTGTAAGTAGCTCACCCACAATTTTGTTTTCTTTGTATCTATTTTAAGTTTGTAGCCTGTAAGGCCATCGTTTATCTAAAACAGCATGTTTTTGTTGCTAAAAGGTGATGTTTTTCAGTTGTAAAAGAATTTTTTCTTTCGAGGAACGGATAAACGGTTCTTTGCGTCTATAGTACAGCGTCGTGTCCGAGCGATGTAGCGTCGTCTTCCGGCCATACGTGACTAATTTCGAGTGCAGACGCCAAACAAAATAGTGTTATGGTTTGTGCCATTTTCTTTCCTTTCTAAGTTTCGGCGCGACATTACTGTAGCCAGTCTTTATACTAGTAATATCAAGTTGTAATTCATCTTTGTTTCAATTTGGCTGCCTCAGTTACGTCTTTTTCAAAGTTTATAGCGTGACAAGCTCGAAATTCCCAGCAAATATAGAAAATACAATCTGCCAAAAGTGTCTGGATAACCTAAGAAGAAATTCCTCCGTCGCGCCCCCTGTCTTGGTGTTGCTACAATGATCACAGGCAGCCCAAGCTTTGAATTTGTTATGGGAACAGATTTATGAGAGTTTTTATGGGTTCTACAGATTTGTGTAAGACTTTTTATTATTTGGCTGACTGATTTCGCGTGCTGTGATTGGTCAAATTCAGGTCCGTAAGTTACCGTACGGATCTCTAGTTCTGGATTTTTTTTATTTTTAACCATACTCATTTCAAATAATCAAAAAGCCATATAATAAATTTATAATATTAGCCTCGTTTGCTCTGTCCGTACGGCAAGTTACGGATCCTCGTTTTTTCCTACCAAGTTTTCATGGCCCGCGCGCTCGCGCTTGGGCCATAAAAGGAAGAAAAAACTCTGTCATAACGTGCCGTACGGACCGAGCACTCGGCTTATAAGAGGTATGTATGGGAGAATATTCGTCCTTTGTGCAAAATCAAAATGCGTTGCTTTAAACGGCAGAAATATAGATCAATTACCGCATGGTAGTGAATGGCCAAATATTTACATATTAAACTCATTTTAAGAAAAGGTCTTATTTCAAGTCCGAAGACCGCGCCCATTCGAATGACTGACTCAAAAAGACGGCTTTTTTTTCTAGTTTTTTGCTTGCACATGAATTCGATCTCAAAAAATTTTACGATTTAAGATACAAGCTTCAAATTTATCAATACTTATGCTTTTGAAATCGAAGTTTTGAACTTGGAGTTTTGGCTGTGTTTTAAGTGAATTCTGCCAAGCAGAGTTTCAAGGCGCTTTGACCGGGCGCTTTTAGCAAGGGCGAGGAAAAAATGGGCCGACAACTTTTCTGCGCAAGCGTGCAACTAAAACACAGCACCGGATTCGAAAAGAACAACAAATTTGGCGTGTTTTGGTGTGCATTACATGCATATTTATGGAAGGTATGACTCTCAAAAGTCACTATCTCGTTCTTTTACTTGTATTGACCATCGCGGTGTCTGTCGAAGCGAAAGGAGGTTATTTGTTTGGTGCGGACAGCGCTTCATGAGGTTAAATCCCATTGTATGATTGGTTGTCTCTTGGACTCGAGAATGACATTAACAATGTACAAAGTGAGTTAATGGTTTGAAGCAATCAATTAAAGTTAAAATGAAAAAGTGTCAACGGTGGGCACGCATGTGGCTTTGTAGTCCAAATCTTGAGGCACATACACGGTTGCAGGTTGGGAATGGTATGCCTCCGCTTGTGATTGGAGCGTTCGCTGCTCTTTTACGGCGATCTCTCGCTGCTGCAATACACAGGCGGCGGTCATTCTCGAAGTTTCTAGAAGGTAAAATCCCATCGTATATATACGAAATAAACACTAATTGCCTTCGGTTGTTTTTTTCCAATAGTGAATTTTTTTCAATGCTTACAAAAATGGATAATTGAATGCCAGTTCCTAACATTATTTCTCTGAGGTTTCTGCTCCTGGAGGTGTCACGAGAAAGGAAACAGCATACCGTGACGTATGTTGGCAAACTTGAAAGGGCAAAAAGCCAAATAAATATATCTATTTAATAGCAAAACGCTTACAAGCATGAAGGCTATTATTGAAAAGAGGGCGCTTCTAACAAGGGTGATCATATGCAAACATTTATGGAATACTATAAAAGAAAAGGAAACCAGCAAAAATAACTGAAAATCAATGGAAGTTCACAAATTTGCTAAACTGTATGAAACAGCAATGACACTAAGGTCGTGTTCTATTAGGATCAACCATTTCAACCAAACCGGTTTTGGTTGGATTGGTTGTAAATCCCAATAGAATGTGTTCCAGCTTTTGAGCAGGTTGAAATGGTTGATCAACCAAACCAACCAAAAACGAATTTTTCCCAAAAGAACACAAAAAAAAACAACCAACCAAAATTAGTTGATCCCAATAGAACACGGCCTAAGCATGCTAGATAAGTTTGCTCCAGCAATCCAACGACTTGTTCGGAGTCAATTTATCATGCGTAAAGAACATTCAACTGACAGAAGCTGTTACATGATTACAAACATATTTTTACGAGTGTCTTAAAAAATCACATTTTTTGTTAGGCTTCTCCAATACAACAGCATAGAAGCCATCCACAAGGACGCGTTTACAGACCTGACTTCGTTAAAGGAACTGTAAGTAAGACATCTGCAGATATGTTTTCTTGATCACTTTTTTAACAAAGAAGGCAGAGACATAGCGATTTATTGGCATTTTATAATATAGCTTTTCAGATGTCTTAGGCGCTTGATTCTTAGTGTTTCGAGGAGAAACAAATCAGTTAGGTTTCAATAATTTGTGTTTGGGTGAGCACATTTTATTGTCGAGCAAACAGGTTTGCTTTTTTTATATCAGTTTAAAAGGAACATAACGTGCACTCAAGAGTAAGTTTTCAATATTTTCTATCGGGATGAACAAAATTGCGAGTTAAGTTAAACATACTTAATTTACGTTTGTCGACAAGCATGAATGCAAAATGACTGAAAACCAGAGGGGAACCGGTGGGGCTTTTAATAAAAGGCACTCATTACCGCGGGGGCAGATATTGAACTGAAGGTGTTTATGACTGAGGGAGAACATAAAAAATTATTGATGGTAGTTTATAACCCAATTAAGCTGAAAAGCAGCGCAAGTTCATAGATTCGCTCACAGGACTGCACTTGGTATGTTAGCTAAGTTCATTCCAACAATTTCTCTTTAGTTATGAGTCAATTTATCCTGCAAGCAGAACAATTGCGTGATTGCAAACTTTTATTTTTGAGTTGCTAGTAAAAGCACAACTTTTTCTTTAGGGATATGTTAGAAAACAACATAAAGGCCATTGCTGAAGGAACATTTAGAAGATTGACGCTGTTAAAGTATTTGTAAGTTCACTCTAGAAGTGTGTTTTATGATCACTGTTTCAATAAAGGAGTAAGGTAAAGTAGACATGGTTAAATCGTCACTCTTATAATAGAAATACTAAAACAATTGGTTAAACAAAAAAGTTTTCTTTGTTTAGTTTCACCTACCCTCTTTTCTTTGACGGAATAAAAGGTGGTCCACAAAATTTTATCAAACCCCTTGAATCAAGCTGAGGAAAAACCCAAAAAAAATACTGATCATTTCGACCAAAGAATTAGCAAACTTTTTTTTACAAAACGTAACAATCGCTTTGCGAAAACTTCACCTTTTTCCCAGACTTTTCAAACAAAACGTATATCTTTTCCACGCCAAATGAACGTGGCACATACCCGTACA
>JAOBYE010612410.1:0-12213 GCA_025403585.1 Parazoanthus swiftii
AAATGAACCGAAAAAGACTAATAGAAACTGGAAACTTGTCGTCCTTACTCCGTCTCAGGTCAAGGCGTACTATGACTCACTGATGAATATCAGTACATGAAGTTATAATCTTTTTTGGCAAATGTACTGTTGGTTCTATTGCTGTAGAAGCAATCTCTCTCAAGTGAAACTTGTCTAGCTTGTTATAAGATATCTTTTCGGCAAGCAGTTAGGTTTCGGGAAGAAAATAACTGCTGGATTTCGCTTACCAAACAGCCCGTCCAAACACCGAAAGCAACTTTGCTAGTCCACCACTTAACTTCAGCGACGTCAACAATTGCAAACACGAGAATAAAAACTCCTAGGAATAGATGAACTAAGGAGAGGTTGCGTGCTTCTATCGAGCCTCGAAACGCCATGGCTTGGTAAAGAGAATAGTTGTTCAGTTTCAGAGCAAAGCGTGAATGGAAACAGGACAAAAGCGTGTATACACTCACATACCTTACATGCATGTGTAAACACTTCTCTCTTGTCAGTTCAACCGCATGGGCTGATGGTAATTGAATTCCTCAAGTACTACGTTTTATTGTTCGTATGTTTTTGAGATCAGGGCAAATCAAAGCACTAGGAAACTAGTTTTGAAGAAAACTGTTTCTTTCTGCCTTGGCGAGTAAGCTGAATCTAGGTTTTCATCAACAAGGGTTGTTTTTCGCCGTAAGGTTTGGTGTAAAACTGAGGTTTCGAGCGTTAGCCCTTTGCCAGAGCAAACTCGGGCAAAACAAATCAAAATAGCCTGTCATGGAAACTGAAAAGAAGGAGCTTGTTGCCGGAAGCCGACAAAAATGTGAGCAAAAGGTTTAGTTCGGTTTCAGTTGGACGCGCACATGCGCACAAGACGGCTAAGTTCCTCTATTCTGCATGTCCTCAATTTCTGACTTTTTGTGCTGAATAGTCGAGACGGGGTTTGTCTTAATAAGTTGAATTTTGTGAATGTTTTAGCACTGTTTTTCCAAAACAAAACATAACCCGTGTCAAACAAGCAATCTCGAGAAATTTTGCAACACATTAACTGTGACCCAATTTTTGTATCTTGGGAGGCCCTGGGACCAATACCTATTTATATTATAAGTGTTTTCCACTCCTTCGCCGTCTGCCTTATCTTCCCCCCCCCCAACCTTTTCACTACCCCCCTCCCTGACAGAATGTCGTGAATGATCAACCCTCTTTCATCTCGAAACAACCCAGTCACAAAAAAGACCAAAATATTGCAATATTATTTATGCTCATTCAACCTATAATAACACAGATAATAATGAGTATCTTCATTAGAATCCATTCTTAGGCCTTCTCATACCTACTAAAGCTTTTATTTGTGTTTAAACACAGTCCAGAGTCCAGTTGTTGAATACCGATCTGATTTAAGATGCTAGAAAGTTAACTGATTTCTTCACAAGCTAATCCAAAATATTATAAGGCGAACTATGTCATCTAAATGCAATATGGCTTGTTAAAGTTGTTAAAAAATAATCCAGACCAGGGCCCAGTTGTTCAAAGCCCGATTAGCGCTAATCCTGGGTTAACTCTATAGGTTTAATAAGAGTTAACCCAGGATTAGTACTAATCGGGCTTTGAACAACCGGGCCCAGTTAGTTTTCATGTTAGCGTTGAATATAACTTGTCAGCCTTTGGCTATTCTCGGTTTGGAACTATATGAAAATTTAAATTACTCCCTTTTTGAGCTGTTTTTACAATCAATTAAATATTTCAGGTTTCATTTGGCAAGGTGTGGCGGCATTCAATTAATAATTACCTAATGTTTATTACTAGTTATTAAAGTAACTTGTTTTTCATGTTTATCCCTTAAATAAAGTGCATGCAGTTGCATTAAGACACATTGCCCACGGCATTACTTGAGCCGATAACTCGTAAAAGCAGTCCCAGCTGTAAATTATTTTATAAATACTGAAACAGAAATTGATCTGCTGATTAAAAGTTGTTCTTTGTGAACGAGCGGTGATATATCAGTTCTCATACGTTTGGACAGTGCTTGTTACTGTATCAGGTATAAATATCGACTCTTGAGGGCAGGCTTGCAATTTGCAAAAATAACTTATGTAATTGATATCTTAAAATATTACAGTATCCTCTTTCCGTTATAAATACTTTAAACTGAAATAGAATATCTGACATTTTGGGTTGCTGTTTTATACTTTTTGCAATCCTGTCCGATTGACCAAATATTTCAGAACCGTGAACAACTACAAACGCTGGCACACAACATCTTGGTGACCCTAAAGCAGTCAGTAGTTTTAGCAAAGCTGTTGGAAAAATTCTCAGCGTACTTCAGTCACTCTTGACACAACATAACTTATTTTTTGAGAGGAGAGGGCGGTTTAGGCAAATACTAAATAAATTAGGTATTCATGCACGTGCAGAAGTTCGAAAGAAAAGACTCACTGATTCGTGGAAACCAAAAGAAAAAAACCCCAAACAAATCAAAAGGAGAAAAGAACACGCGACGCTGGACGACGTTTAGAAGAAACACTCGTGCATTTAATTTGCCTCAACTCTCCTCTCTTTAATTTAGTTAACATGTAATTGGGTGTGATAACTCTAGTTAATTTGCAATTGTAACTGTAACGCAACTGTAAAGTTGTCACGCAACTTTCAAAGTTTCAGCAAGATACCACAAATGAAGTAAGCATCCTGCAAAACCGGCAACGTTTACCATCGACGAAAATCCGTGAACGCAGGCAAATCGGCGTGTTATCGCCACGTATTTCTCATCCTTTTTCAAGGACTCGTCTTGGATAGGACCGATCTCGTCCCCATACCCCCGCTCCCGCTCGTAAGAGTACCTCATGTTCATTAGGATAAGTGTCTTGGGCTCCAAATACATGTAGTTTATTAGACAGGATGAGAGAGCGATCACAAGTCCGGACACCTGAAAAATAAGAATAAAAACTGTTTAACTTGGCAATCAACCGGCAGTTGAAGTAGCTCAGTCAGCAGCAATGTTTATGCACGATTGTGTTGAGCTCAGGAATTAAAATGAAACTTGCAGTACCTGCAGTCCAATTAAGAAAACATCTCCTGACGTTAATTTGATGGCGTCATCGTTTATAATTTATACAAAATTAATTATGAAAATCAAAGTGTGAACAAAGAAATAGAATTTTTTTCACATTTAAAAAAAAAAAAAAAAATTCCCATTTGAGGATACAAACTAGCTCAAAATAAATTTTTGAAAAATCCAAGATGGCGGCCATGTTGTCCAATGACTGTTGCCAAAACAACAGTTCTTAATTAAAACTTAATTGTTGTTATGGAAAGTAATTAGCAAGGTCAAAGCTGTTTGCATGCTAACTGCCATCGTGGGGGTCAAATGACCCCTCCCCCTCCCCCCAAAACGTTGGTATTTCTCCCAAAGGACTAAACGTTTAAGGAATCCTAGGTTTCTTATGATGTACATGCTAGTATCGGGAGTTAATAAAGTTGTACTGTTGTTGTTGCTATTGTTAAGTTGTTGTGTTGTTATTGCTGTTGTTGAAACAACAACAACAACAACAACAACAAATTATTTAAAACACCATTCATTTACTAAAAAGATATAATGCAGGAGTAAGGTGTTTGGCTGCCTAGAATAACTATGTAAGCTGATCGAGCTAGGCAGCTCACTCAAAGATTTTATATATAGCATAACTATGGTTTGAAACACTTAGACACGCAATGGGCACAAACATAACACAGTTAAAAGAGGCAAAAAGGAAGGAAAAAAATATTTAATATGAAGCAATTTTGGCATTCTTAATTTCACGTTTAAATCTGAACAGGCTGAGTCGCTTAAATGATTTGTCAATATTGTTCCAGATGATGGCACCATTGAAACGAATATTGAATTTTCCATAATTAGTTGCAAAATCTGTGTTTCTACCAACCTGAGCATGATGCTCAGTTCTGAGTAAGGAGCTTTTCCAAATGTCTCCGTTTTCATACGCAGTGCCGAGTGGTTAGCGTGTCTGACTCGCAACCTGAAAGTCGTGAGTTTGAACCCCGGCCTGACCACTGAGCTGTATCCTTGAGCAAGGCCCTTTACTCGAATTGTTCCAGTCGACTCAGCTGTCTAAATGAGTACCAGCTTGTGCTGGGGGCTAACCAAGCTAACCTGCGATGCATTAGTGTCCTGTTCAGGGGGAGTCACAGACTCTCATCCGCTTAACACTACTGAAACCGGAGGTAAGAGCTGGCCTTATGAGCTACTTGGCTTGGGAAAGGATTTAGCTTTTAGCTATGGAAATCTGTCCAACACCGTTATATGTCGACTAACCTGATACATCTCGGAACATTCCCACAGTTCAACGGGGTTCATGAGGCAGTAGGTTGCTAACGCACTGACGGAAAGAACTGCACCACAGAGAAAATATTTTGGGAACAGTTTACTCTGTATATCACCAAACGCGTGTCGGGACATGTTGTAATACATTGTAGCGCCTGCAAAACAAACCAATTGACGTGATCTTAATTTTATCGCACATAAAGCATTAAAGGAACGTATACCTCATGAAAGTAGGTCTTGCGCGCCTCATGTGTGAATGTAAGCGTTTTTTTGTAAGTCATGAAAGGACGGACTAGACTCCAAGAACAAAGAAACCCAATGTCAAAGGAAGACGGTAATAGAATTTTTTAAAGTCATGTTAAAACCTACTTTCAGACCTCTGCTCGCAAGGTAGTCGATTTAATCCGACACGGCGTGTTTTTCTTAAACATTTTCTGTGTTTTCCCTAAACATTTTTTTTAATCACATCATCTTCAGCAGGATGATCGAAAATGTTCAGGTCCTTTAGTATTATCGGTTTTTGCCATAGGTTTATAAAAAATTGTCTTGGCGAAAAAATGGGAATTACGTTTACTCAGAGCAAACTCTAGCCATTGTTGAAGGTTAATTCTCAGTATATGCCATGGCCGTGGTCATCAGCTGGTTCCAGTATTTGTAGGGCTCCTTAATCCAAATCACAGAATTACCCCATGACTACTAAATTTAGTTAATAAACCAATAGTTAACTTTAGCACTTGTTTCTACCGCGTGCTTCAGCACTACCGTCAAAGTCGGAGTCGTGATTTGTAGCAGTCAACCTATACTATAGCAACTACAAAGGCACTCCTTATTGTGCTCTTACAATCTATTATATCAGCGCATCCCTACAAAAATATATTGTTCTCGCATGCTGAGCTCCAACTTCGAAGCTTCACTAACAATTGTTATCCTTTCGATCACGGCAGGGAAACCTAGATAAAACATGTATACCCGCTAAGATTTGTAACCAACTACATGGTTTGCCTAATTTGGGAGATCTTTACGTTGGTCTGTATAACAAGATGTCATAAAGGAAAAACATTTTTATCTAGGCATTTCGTTACGGAGTAAACACTCACTATGCTAAGGGTTAGTTAAAGTGGCCCTTGTAACGTCTGGCCAGCTGTCGACCTCAGTTATATATAATGATAATAGCAACCCTATTCTCTGAAACTATTGAAGTTGTATTTACAGTGCTGAATCTCACTTAGTTTTCCAAAAAAAATATAAAATATGGATAGATAGTTTCTGAATTAACAGCGACATTACTAATAAAGCGTTTAATTTTCAACTGATTTAACTCAAGGTTTACACTAAGGTGCACGCCATCGAGTGCTTTGGTCGGGTTATATTATTATGATTTTTCTCAAACACGTGTACATGTAACCATAAAGAACAGATAAACTAAATTGCGTAATAAAAACTGTGCTCAAAAACTTGACTGTTCAAGACAATACAGACAGATATTGCTGAGTTTAAACCACAATAAAAGTGCTCAATGCTGTGTGCAGCAGAGCTAAATATAAAATATCTTTTTGAACCGAGTATTTTAAAACGTAATTAAAATCGTCATACACTACTTATATCAGATACTTGCAAATAAACCAGTGAGTCTGTTATTCATGCTACTATTACAAACACTCTTTTTTTTTATTAAGAACAAACTTAATAAGAACATTGAGGCTGAGTTTGCCCGAAAAATAAGAACAAAATAAGGACAAACTGAGGCTAAATCAAATATTTATGCAAATGTACAATGTTTAACTGCGTTAGTCCTACAGTACTCAGCTCTCCGATAACGTACCCAGCACATTTAAAAATAGTTATCTTGTCTTGCTAAAGACACTTCACATTTCTTGTGAAACAGTCTACAAAAGTACCTCACCAAATGTTAGGCGAATTTAATCCCCTACGGAAAACACAGCCGTTAAGAATTAAATAAGAACATTTTGAGGCTGAAATTGCCGAAAAAATAAGAAATTGAGCCTGAGCAAAACTTAACTGGTTCTCAAATAAAAAAAAGAGTGGACGCAAAAATCAGACTACCAAACCATCTGTTGCGACTATAAATGGTATAAACCCGCTGACCCCTCTAGGTCCTCTAGTTATTAGCGGAAACTTATGTATACGGTACTTACTTGAATAAGCGCCGCACATAAGAGCCAAAATACTAGCTTGAAAGAAAACGCAGCCTTCGGATAAGCGCGGGCCTATTCACAGCAGTGCGGCGCTAAATCAAAGCATCGCCAAAATGAACTAACTCTCCGAGGAGTCAATTAAAAAACGATCACGGGAAAACTTTATTTATAAAAAAAGCCCGAGAAGCTTATTCTTTTGGATTAAAGTTCAAAATGGCTTTGTTTTCTTTTTGCAACCAAAATAAGACAGTGCATGAATACCATAACATTGTTTCGTTGTTAACATTTTTGTTATCACCAGAAAAAAAAAAATTTTTTTGTACGCTTGCCTCTATGCGTGGGGCAACCGACGTGAGATCGTTTTTAAAGTTGTCCGAGCCATTAACTCGAAGTAAATAGCAATGATAAAGTCGTTATGTCAATTTTCGATAACAAGCTAACTACTAATAATACAGCTATAAATTAATCAGTTTATTTCAGTGAGTTGGCCATCATTTTTGAAACAGCAGTACGTGGCTGTATCTCATTACGGTACAGAATACGTGATTTTGGCATTCTTTACTAACACGCAAAAAAATGCCAATTATCTTTCAGTTCAAGTAGATAGGGGTTACCAAATCCTCTTAAATTCTTCGCTCGGTATTTTGCAATACAAAGATGAGCGACAGCTGTCAGCCGGTTTTCTAACCTGATGATATAGAAAAACGCGAAAGTTGTGCACGGTTTCACAAGCATACTCCCTTTAGGATTTTGATTGCGTCTTCAATTTAACTTTGCTACGTTTTCAAACACACTTCTTTTCATTAAGAACAAAGTTAATATGAACACTGAGGTTGAGTTTGCTCGAAAAATAAAAACAAAACTGGGGCTGACTCAAAAATTACGCAATTGTAAAATGTTGAACTGCGGCACTCATCTTTTCGATAAGGCATCCATGGTATTAATTTAAAAAAAAAAATGTTTGTTTTGCAAAAGGAACTTTAAATTTCTTGTGAAACAGTACACAAAAGCTCCTTACCGAATTTTAGGTGAGTTTAACCAACCTACGAAAAACATAGCAGTTAAGAATAAAATAGGAACATTTTGAGACTGAAGTACTTGTTCCTTGTTCCTGTAAAAAAAGAGCCGGTGTGTTTGTCAATTTTACTTTTAGGAGTGTTTCGCTGCCCGGCCGGGAGAGTAAATAAACAAACAAAGACGTGAAGCTGCATGTGTTGCTTATCTAATGAAAGTTGAACTGCGTAAAGGAGCAGGAGGCGTCTGTGTGTATAGAATAATTAGTAAATATAAAATATAAAAACTCGTTGAAACGTCCACTGATATGAAATGACCTGTATGTTTCATGCCCTCGCGAGCGCTCAAATCCATTAGGTTTGCTAGTTTAATTGCTTGTTAACGTCAGCATTTCGATTCACATATACAACTATTTCCAACTGAAAAAAGATGACTTTGAGAAGCGCTTACTGAAACACAATGCCAAATGCACAAAAAAGGGAAGGCTAGTACCAAATTGTAGACCAGCGATGGTATATAGCTGTTATAGCTCTTTTACAGTCGAGACATTCTGACTATCAAAGCTTTTTTTGACGATCACGCACAAGGACAGTTTAGATAATTAAAGTCTCCCACAATCCCTTCGAGTTTCAGGACTGCATTATCAAAATTCAGCCTCGCTTGAAGTGGATATATGCTGAAGGCTCTATCTCTAATGCTGAACTTGATCCAAATTATAGCCTTTTGTCGTTTTGACGTTTCTCTTGTGGTAATTTAATTCTAGTTTAGCTATGAACTTTACTATTTCATTAAATTGAAACGTATATGCACTTGAACTCTTAAAGCCCTGCTGAAATTCTATTTTCTCTAAATATTTTATTCAGGTTTTGAGCAAGTTTGCATCAACAAAAAAGCTTGTAGTGACAGGTATCAGTTCACAAGAAAATGAGGGGGACATATATACCCAAGTATACCGGGGAGGGGTGAATACCGCAACACCGCAAAAAGAAAAAAAAACCCTCCGCATCATAAGAGATAGCAACACCCTAAAAAATTCGCAAACATTTCGATATACGTATAAAAGTACAAATATAGCACACCGTAGGGTGTGATATCACCGCAATCAGTATCCCGCGATGTGGGATTTTTACAAAAATACCGCACACAAAACTTACGAATTGGCACCACATCACCGAATTCGACTGGCTGGCTCACGTTCCAAAACGGTTGAAATTTAACCCAATGTATAGGTCAAGTAACCATCTAATTGGATTTCTTTGTCTAGGGTTAACTGCCATCCATGCAGCGTTTTGATTAAATTTAAAGCCTAAAAGTAAAAACCTGGTAATAGGAAGAAGAGCCACTAACCTGTTTTTTCACGCAACCGGAACCGAAAGGAAATTACTAACCTGCTATAAAGGTTGTCCAGAACTGTGTTCCTAGCCAGCTGCCAAAGGCGAAGAAATGAACAAACCGAATTAAGGTCAGCGTCAAATTGCCACTTCTAATTTCTGCTGATAATTTTGAAGACAGACTTATTGCAAGTAGAACAACCACAAATGTAATTAAGTTTGGGCAAATTTTCATCGTCATGTTGAAGCTCGGCTGTGATAACTGGCTTCAGTCCAAAGTCTTTCTTAACGTATATCAAATGTTCGAACTGGCCAGTCTGGTGTGTTACCGCTTTATATAAGTTTTATGGACTTAGTGTATGCATGCGTTGTCGCATGCTTCTGCACTGCAGGACACGTGGGAAAGACTTCTATTGTTTTTTCTTTTAGCATAACCGTGCTGCTTATCATGAAGAAACTTAAAGCAATATTTTTCAAAAGACGAACACCTTGAGGTACTCATAGTGCTCTCAGACGCTTCAAGTACCCCGACTGTATAATTAGATGAGTGATCAGAATATCTAGATTTTTAATCGTACAATACAATTTGAGGAATGAAAGAGATATTGTCAAATAATATATGACTCATGTTAAATCTTGTAGCGTTTTACAGGAACACCTCATGTAATATGATAATATTTTCCATCACTTAAAACAAACCTGATTCGAGCTTAGTAAAAACTGAGAAAAAGATGGTATCTTGTTGGTAAGGTTAAAATGGCCACAAGACACAGTTGACCTTGATCTTGATATTGAACTTGACTACAATCTACGTGCAAGCATCAGGTGAACAACTCTTTTGAGCTGTTAAGATTGAAAAGTAGATTAACAAAATTTAACAGAGGCATTTTTTCCCGTTCCGTTACGTCCCTCAGCAAAACTGATTTTTTCAGTTTGCGCTGTTAACTGAACGACCGGATTATATCTTACAACTGTGTAATTGTAAGCCATAAAACAAGCATATTGCTGAGTGTCCCACTAGTCAGCAAGTATTTACTGATATGACTAAATTTGAGTGGTGGCGCAATAAGCCCTGTGCAGCTAAAAATCACGTGGTACTAAATACGCCAAGCTGGGGGCAAAATATTGTGCAGGACTCCACTGGGAAACATATGTAAAACAAAGAAAAATCACACTTTTCTAGTGATATGTGTTTTGTTTTGGAGTCTTGCACATTCCTTTGCCCTCCAGAATGGCGTACTTTGTACCACGTGACTTCTAGCTGCACAAGGCCTATTGTGTCACCAATTGCATTGGGCCCGGAACCGAAAATAAGTTTACATCATGAACAAACTGGAAAATCTCGTACAACAAATGGGGCTTGGTTTTACGTAATTGGTTCCGCTGAGTATAAGTGAGTCACTCACATACACTCTTTCTAGGCTGTCACGAGAAACCGACACCAAATGTGTAAGCTTAAAACTTTTGGCAAAACATGTGGAGAGAGAACGTTCTAACATTGCCATTCAACGTACGCCTTCGAACTTGGTAAATTTGCCAATATTGATGTTATCACTTTTGTGGCGGAGACGATGTCTTAATTGTGTTAAAGATGTAGCTCGACCAGTTTTCCACCTTTAAGACTCGTTAAAGAGACCGCTTAATTAATCTTCTAAGCAGTTGCGAAATACATGGTTAAATATATAAACTGAAATAGCCAAAAACAATCTGCCCCAACGGGTTTTCTTCTTGACCTTTAGCGTAAGACAAGAGTTTAGTTGTCAGTCAAAACAATTTTTTTCATATCACAAAGAAAGTATAATCCGGGTTACGCAATCGGATACGCCTAATTTGTCGATATGAATAGGTTGGGAAGTCGCTTAAATTAATTGACCTTGTCTGATATTTCGACATTTAACGGAATTGCGTTGGAGTTCTAAGGAAATACTCATATAAGCTGAATCAGAGATTTATTCACAAAAATGCAGACAGTTCTGCTTAAACCATAGTTAATAGAACTAAGTTACTATAACTCGTTGTGAAGCTCAACAATCTTCAAAAGGAGTGTGCAAAGGTACTTTGTCTTAGGTTGAACGAACACTATTTTGTTCAATATGTCAGCCCAAATATTTTATTGGTTAGTTTATCATAGTGTATTTCAATGCCTTCCGTGTTTCGTGCACGGTCAAGACCAACGAACAAAAGAGACATTTATAACAAGGAAACTGGCGGGGTTTCATATCCATTTCTCTCTATTAACTATGCTCAAACGGACGGAATTCAACTTAAACTCGTTAAAACGTTTTACCACGTGCACTTAGCCGTGATTTTTCTGGTCCTTGACCATGTGAATACGTGCAGTTACGGTTGTTGCGTTTGG
This sequence comes from Parazoanthus swiftii, assembly GCA_025403585.1. Lineage (NCBI taxonomy): Eukaryota > Metazoa > Cnidaria > Anthozoa > Zoantharia > Parazoanthidae > Parazoanthus > Parazoanthus swiftii. The sequence continues at coordinate 11,176 of JAOBYE010612410.1, forward strand.
CAGGCTCGTGCAATATAACGAGGTAATTTCCAGTTTGTCTGAGTGGTCGTTTGGCATTGGCCCTCGATTCCACGTGTGGTATTTTCCATTGAACTTGTTTGTATCTTTGTGGAATAAGCACTCCGCGATGCTGTCAAAATATTACAAAAGGTTGGACTGCGATCGATTGCACTGAATTCACCCATCATTGGACTGTCTGGAGTGAAAAATGAATAGAACCATTATTCTTGTTAATCTTAGTAGGAAGCCTCCGTAACAAGAATATTTAAATCTGCATATCGAAGCGTTTCTCTGATCTGAATCGGACGTCCGTTGCACAACAAGCACACACACCTTTCAGCTCTAAAGGAAGACTTATAACCTTGTAACGTGCAGATCAACGTGTGGCTAAATGAATTCACCGCTGGCTGGGCGCGAATTCGGGGTGTAAACAACAGACACTTTCATGCGATGCGCACAGGTCTTAAGCTTGAACTTCAACCAAAGGGTTTCCTAGTTAATAGACAAAAAGACGATCGACCAGTATTTTAAAATGAAAGAAAGTAGAATACTCACAACTCCAAGTTTTTCCTCCGAGTTGCGCCCAGTCCCCGACCTGGAAGCGAGGTACGTTGAAGCGGTGTATCAAAAGCGGTTGGGGTCAACCATTTGACTTTTGTGAGGGGGGGGGGGATACTCATATATGCTGAGTCAGAGATTAAACCATAGTTAATGGAACTAAGTTACTAACTAGTTGTGAAGCTCAATAAACTTCAAAAGGAGTGTGCAACAGTGCTTTGTCTTAGGTTGAACGAATCGTGACATTGCACTTTCTTTGTTCAATGTGTGAGCCGAAATATTTTTACTAGTTAGTTGTTCATATGCATTTCAATACCTTTTGTGTTTTATGCACGGTCAAGGCCAATGAACAAAAGAGATAAAGAATAAAAATATATAACAAAGAAACTGGCGGAGTTTCATATCCATTGCTCTCTATTAACTATGCTCAAACGGACGGAGTAAAGCTGTTTTGTGCACGGTCAAGGCCAATGAACAAAA
>JAOBYE010612632.1:0-12212 GCA_025403585.1 Parazoanthus swiftii
TAAGGAATATACGGTCAAGTGCACTAGTTTTGCTAAAATATCTCGTTTGTTACGTGGCCGCGAGTGAAGGTTACCTGTAGCCTCTAGTTATCTCTATATCTATGATCTTTAATCACGTAATACATAATACCCATATCTTTGTAATATCCTTATTTCTATAATCAGCTGAATAATACATACCAAACCCTAAGGCTCGACAATATATTTTTTTAATGAGCATTTTAAAAGTTTCTGCAAATACGTTCACATATTGTACGTATTTGAGGGCTTTTAAAACATATTGTTTGAAGTTTTAAATAACCATTTCAGTTGCAGAGACCTAATGAAAATCACCATGGCGAGTAGGAACCCCGACTTTTTACTGTTATTATTACTATCATTATTTTAATTATTATTATTATTAATATTAATAATGCTACAATTATCATCTTTTATGCTCTAAAAGGAACTAAACAATTGAGAATGTGTTGTCCAAGATATCATTCTGAAACGTGAAACAACAATCCAGTTGATTATAAAATGAAGAACTAGATGCAATATCAATAAATAGTTAATTGCAGGTCTAATAATTTGGGGTGTGAAAATTACCAGCACTTTATTTATGGCTAACCGATGTTAAGACCGAGCGCACTTTGAGTAATTGCACTTTCTTACTAAAAAGGAAGCATTTGAGTCCCCGGAGAGTTTCTATCGAAACCATATCACAAATACGTGGCACAATTGTTTGTGTGTTGTTATTTTATTCGTACGCCACTAATATCGCTTAAGCCTGGTAAAGCTCCCTTAAACTATTTGATTGCACTACAACACTCAACAGAATGGAGCCATCCGGACGGTATAAACCTGTTGATACCTTTAGGAACTCACCTTCACTAATTTTGATGCAACAATTTTTTTTGTGTTTGACTGTGGTACAAACATCCCCAATCCAGAGAGGTATTAGAAAACGCCCTTGGCTTTAATCGGTTATACAAGTATGTTATGCTAAAGTTAAACAACTCCCTCCACCGTCCGATTTTAATTGCCCTAATCGCAGACAAGATCTGAATGAAGTGTTAGCAGACAACTGTAGAAATTGCAGCTTATGCTCTAGATAACTTTGTTTTAAGATCTGGATTTCTAAACACAAGAAAATGCTACTGAGCGATTTAATTATTGTTCAATACAATTGTCGCATTAATCAAAGGGCAAAAGGGTTTAGGAAGGGAGAGGAGGCAATGTTTAGTATTCACTTGACTTGGGAAAAAAATGTTTTCTGATGTTCTAATGTTATTTTGGTCCTCTCAGTGGTCTGAATAAACTCCTTATAAATTTTGTTATTGTCATCATTACTATCATCATCATCATTATCACTGGTTTTGCTTTTACATCCAATCACATAATCCAAATTCTTTTTTTTCGAGGAAGGCACCCTCGAATGATTTATCTCAACGATTGCGAGTTGCACGTATTGTTACAATTTAAGTGGAACTAAATACAGAATTGGTTCGATAGGTTTTCTTCGCAGCAGAATTTAAAAAAAACCGAACTTCCTTTCCTTAATAATTGTGTTGTTTGCGCGGAGATCCAATAGAAGTTTTACCAAATATAAAACATAACTGATCGCAAGGGTTTCCCATCGCGTGATGGGAAACCCTTGCGAATTATGCTATACAAATAAAGCTGCTTTAAGTGTGCATTCAACAACAAAACATAACTTCCCCTAATTTTACGGTTAACTAGATATACCATTTCCCTTTTTATAACTTTTCTTTTACATGAACACAGGTTGGTAAGGCAATTACTAACAAGCCCCATTACTCTCCTGTGAAGATTGTTCTTTAGCATACTACAGCTCTCCCTAATTCACTCTTGCCACAGTAACTGATTTAATGGAAGGCAAATATAGAGTTTCTTTCAGTAAACGGCAATGATTATTAGCTTATTATTGTTATTACTTTGTCATTTAATATATTTTTAATACTAATAAAGGTATCGTTATCGCTACGTATTATATTTTTGTTTTAACCCTTGAACGTTTGTGAAAAACAGCAATGTTTAAGGGAGGGGGTATTTGGATAGTCCATGTTTTTCAAAATGTGTTTTATTTTCTTTCCACCTTCTGGTTTGGATGAAAACTCGTCTTTAAACCTTCATTTTAGTAAAGTCACGTACTTATTAAATTGTTCCCGTTGTTACTACAAACCAAAACAATGACGTAACCCTAGAAAATAGTGTTTTAAGTGTTTTTCTTGCTAAAACCAGTCTCAATTTCTACAAAACTAGTGACAAATGACCTGTTCTTGACACAAAAAAAAAAACAGGACAACATTTTGGAAAAATCGTAAAAAGTTTTAAAAGGGGAAGCTTATTGAAATAACGTTAAAACATATTTACTAGTAACGAACATCTACTTCTACGACTGGGAAGAATTATAATAACTGAAAAAACATCGAGCGAGGGTTCAAGGTAAACCTTCTTCCCGGATAAACGTTTAGGGTCAATAGGTCACGCGTTACGGTTGGGCCTTATATAAATCCTTAAAAATTCATAGTATGCCATCGGTTTTCGTTCCTCACGCGGAAAAACCCCCGTTTAACTACGTTGCGACACGGTTTCAAGGGGAAAACGTTCTTCTCTAAACCGGAGGCGTCGTCGGTTTCGATAATCACGACGACAGCAAAAGATAACCGTTTTTACACCTTCGCGGTAAGAAGAGCAGAAGAGAAAATAGATGGCCGGGCTGACGGCGTGGAATATCAAGGGGAAGGGCGCCACGACGGCCCAGAGCTGGAACAACGTACATTGGGCCGATGCATCCGTTACGTGCCAGTACTCGTAAACAAAATGTACAACGTCGTTAGTTAAAGACGTCAGAATGAGAGCAAGAAGTATTGTGATGAACATTTTTGTTAGAATTATGTTTTGTTTTCTCCTCCTGACGATGAGAGACGAGGTAGAATTACCGAGTACCCTCTGACGTCGGAGAGTGAAGATAATGACGGGATACAGGACCAACATGACAAGCAGGGGGGCCCCTGTGAAGACTGTCTCGTTCACAACACTGTGGGCCAGGTGCTGTTTTTCACTCATGGTCGATACGCACGAGTGAATCGATTTTTCAAAAGTCACGAAGTGAACCATCGGGCCAAATATGGCAAGGGGAGTGAGCCAGGTGAAAAATAAGAGTACAGCACAAGTTCGCAGTCTTTCCAGTCTTGCTCTCATCGGGTATGCGACTGCGTAGAACCTGTGGACAGTGATAACCACCAGGCTTAACATCGACACGCCAAATGAGAAGTTTATGAATATGTACTCAAACCTACACAATGCAGAGCCCACGGTCTGGGATAGGTTTCCAGCGTGCATCTGGTCAAACAGAACATTATACAACAAGTTCATGGGCGGTACAAATATATCAGAAACCGCCATATTGACTATTACGTAGTTGGGAGTAGAGTGCAGAGACTTGTTCAAGTATACAGTCAGTATAACCATAGTATTCCCGATGAGCGAGGCAATACCGCACGTAATTGACGTGTACAAATGATAGCTCTTGAAGATTTCTAGATTGATATCACAGAGATTGCTCGAACTGTTCTTTCCCGTTTCATTCATCTCTCTTTCACGCCCGTTTATTATCACTTCACCTTCTAATGTTACCGTGTTGACCTCTAGTATTCACAACTGCTGCAACATTCTTGCTGGGATCTGAAAAAACAGAAAGTCAAATAATATGTTTCTCAAAACACTGCAGTATACAAACCCCTTTCGGTTTAATGGCCGTACCATTTCTGTGTACACTCCTTTACCTCGGTGAAGTTTTCGCTTTTACCTATCTTTTGATATTCTCTTTGATAGGATTCAAAAAAGTATGATTAGCTAAGCTCACACTTTCGTTTATGCTTGTTAAAGTTCTTTCTTTGACATTCGCGAAGATTGTTTTTTTCCCTTAAGTCTTGCTCTTCTTGCTTTCTTAAAGCTACTCTTTGCCGGAAGGAAAGAATCAGTTGAGAATGATGTTGATCTCTGTTTGAAATATTCCACCAATTACACAAAGTGAAAACCCCGAGGCCTGTTGAACAGAGATAATCCAACGATAAAGTACTTAACGTTAGCATCTCAGGGAGCCAAACTATATATCATGACTTTACTAAACAAAGAAACCTCTCAGATCTACTCTTATACACGATTCACCTTTCTGAATTTACAAATACGATACTGATGACGGTTTTAATAAAAATAATTTTAGACATAGAATTTGGATTAAGGTTTTACTTTTCTTAGTGTGACATTGATTATATTATGCAGGAAGAAAACTTTCAGTCTTAAGTATCTCCGTATGGCATCTTTTTTGTCCTTTTCATTACAATTAATACGATTAAATGCATTTTCAAACTTACAGTTAATATTTAAGACGTCAATTGAACTCCAGCTTTAAAACTTGTTTCAGCTCCTTCTTCTTTGAAACTTTTTAACTGCTCTAAGCACAAGGAAAAACAATTTCCAGATTAACCGAAATAACAAAAAAACAGTTGAAGAATGTAGAGCTCTGATGATGAAAAAGGCAAGGCAACTTAGATACAGATATGATACCTTGTGGCTTTCGCGACAAAATGATCAAGACTTGTAAACATTTTTCTATAATAGTCATCAATATGCTGTCCAATAAGGGCAACGCAATAACAGATATAGTTCATGTTGGCAATTGGGATTAGCGATATAGTAGACACCTGCAATTAAGTTATATAGTGACACATACTTTTCTCAATCTATTCAAATAATAAATTTTAAAAATTTTAAAATGTAGAACCAGCACAATAGATAAAACCGAGAGTTGGAAAATAAATATGCTGACCTTTCTCAGTTTCGTGTCACGTGTGTTCCTCTCATATTCACGTACCAAACCTTTACTAATTAAATAGTAGTTCCATTCTGAATCGAGTTATCTGTGAGGCAACAGTAAGGACCTCAAAACTCTACACAGGCTACTCTTTTCCAATTCGAATAATTATATTTGCATGTAAGGAGAACGCTTGGAGCGGTAAGATCACAAACGCGCACAAGCGATTAAAAGACGATATAACTTACCATCTTTTTTATATTTCTTCAACAAAGTAACTGCAAGTTAGATTCGACGGTTGCGAAAACAAGACTGCTTTCAGTGCTTGCTATTATTTTTTGTACAGATTTGGCTGGGAAACGCATCTTCCCAACAATAAAATGATTTTGAGCGCAAGTTTAAGTGGATTCCGCTAAAGACTAAACAAAAATTATGGATCCCATGCAAACTAACACCAACATGCTCAAATAAGATCAGTTTTCCTTCCAAGAAAAAGACGTTGTAGATATTCAAGAGCTTCTAAGTACAAAATTATTCTTATGAAAAAGCGATTTAGGGTAGCAATTCCGTGTGTTATGCTTCAACATTCTCAAGAAGATAGTAACAAATTCTACTTGAAGTCGAACACGAACCACCGCAAACAACAAAACGGAACAAAACACTTGTGGGCTTGAAGTATCGTGTTTTACGGTTAACCCCGTGGGGCATACGGGTGTGAAATGCTTGTTAGCACCTGTCGACTAGAATAGAAAGTGTAAAAGCTGTTCAATTAAAAAAGGGAAAAACGGCAAAATACTCTTTTGTTATCTATTTGCATATTGACAAAGATGCGTCAAAGTTTTGAATGTCTTTTGATTTTGCCAGCCTTCTGTTGAAAAAAGGTCACCTGTCCTGTAGCAGCAAAACCTTTTTCTCAAAAACACATTCTTCAAATCTTTGGACAAGTGATATTGTTATCTTTGACCAAAACGAGACTTGTCCACCGACTTTGTAGCTTGGTGAACCATAGATTCATCATAATTAGCAGGAGAGTAAAAAAAAAGTATATAAATATAGTACAAATACATTCATTGAAATATTTTCTCTGGTCTTAACACAATTTGTGGGTAATTTACCGATTGAGTTATCAGTTTTGCTGATATAGTATGTTTACAGATGTTATAATGAGGATTTGTGTCACGTTTTTTCGGGTTTCGCTTTTCGTCAGAGGAAATCAAAACATGCACTTGAAACCATTAGATCTTGCCGCAATTTTAAAAGCCCACTCCAGGGCAGAAAGTCGCCTTAATCGACTTGTAAGCCAAGGAAAATGACAATGGATAAAGAGACGCCGTGTTAAGACGAGTTAGGGGTTTTCAGTGGAGTACTGTCTTGTAAGCTAAGACAAGCTTCTGCCTCATAGTTGTCCTATACTATAATAGTTTGGTTGAAAGAACGATCCAACTGTACGTAAACAGTCTTTCGCTCTGCCTCGTCTGTCACCCAATGTCACGGCGACGTGTTACCACACCAAGGTTGTTCATGAAATCTAACACTTGGTTTAGTTGTCAACACAGTAGCTTGGGAAAAATCATTTGATACTGATTTTTGAAAAAGTAAAGTCTTGTTTACAAAACATGAACAAACGCTCAAATTTACTTCCTCACGAAAAAATCTAAAATGTTAAACTGTAGTATTTTCGTCAAAATAGAGATCAGAAAAGAACAATTCTTTTAAATCTACTTATTGTTTGTTCATAAGTAAACATGATTTTGCTGCTACGATTTTTCGAAGGTCTGAAGCATAACCAGGTAATAAGTTGGCTCTGTTTGTACTAACAGCGACAGTTCAGTCGAACAGAAATTCTGTTTCCCCTCAGGCAACAAAACACAGGATGCAAATTTGAGAACTAGAAAGCTTCCAAATTGCCTCTAAGCAAAATGGACGAATGAATAAGTAAGTGGCTCCCAACGGAACAGACATTATATTCTTTCGTTTCCCATGCACACGTTTAAATAGCTAACCAAACCAGCACATAATGCTTCCAAAGTACTTTGATATTAAGAATATTTGATAGTTTTGATGCTTCAACAAGACTAAAAGTAAAAATCAAATTTTTGATTTCAGATCCAAGCAAGTTAGAAATATAAGGGAGATATAAAACACGACATTATAATCTTGTTATTCGTTGAAACACATATTTTGTAATTTAAATAAAAGGACCAGATAATGAATTTAAATTCACCTTACAAATTAACTGAAACATTTTAGAAACACACTGAAACCAATTTTTTACTATTTGGGTACATGTTTTGGTTTGACAAGTGCTTCATAAGAAAAACTATTGTCTTTTTTATTTATGGAAACCTTTCAAACGACTTTAAAATCTTAAACATCTTAAATATTAAGTGATTCTAAAGAAATGAGAGTTGACAGAAGTGGTAAAGTAGACAGAATATCACCACAAGAAATCAATGGCGACACCGGACGAATGCTGATCATGCAGATGTAAAACCAAATCTCCGAAAAGAAACAATTGCTAGATTCTTGTTATTTTTCAATTCCACAAAACAGTGGGAACTTTTATCTTAGAAAAATATTAATCTAATCTCGCGTCGTCCTTTTCCCTTTTATCTATTTTTCTTCCAGCAGTCTCCTCCTCCCCTAAACGAAAGAAATATGAACAAGGTTTTTTAACTCCGGTTTGAATGTGTTTGCAGACGTTGGCTGTTTTGAAAGGGAGCCGATTTACTTAACGGAATAATCATTTTTTGTTTATGCATTTTCTAAGATATAGTCTAGGTGCACAATCAAATCCTTCTTCGCTGATACAAAATGAACGGTACCTAAAAAATTCCTGATAAATTCTTTTGTCACAGTTTAAATTTTGCTTTCAAAACAGATTTTCTACTACAATTATGCTTCGTGATGAGCTAAACTACTCCGAAATTCTAATACACCTTCTTTATGAGAAACAAAAACACGTATTTTTTAAACTTGCCGTTAATGCTCACGTTTAAAAATATTTCAGCTCTACTTCATTGCTTGGCGAATTTACACAGCAGAATGATGTGGTGAGATGTCTCTTTGAAAGCAAGAAATGAGTATAATTCAATATTGGTGTCATGTTCATTTGTACCTGATGAAAAGTATAATGTAATTTATATAAGTCCCCAAGTTAATGCAAGTAATTCATTTCAAAAAACTTAAATGTAGTATATATACACATGTACACTATAAGCGTCCATGGTAACAAGCGTGGGACGGGTCAAGATTCGACACCACAATGTCGGATATTACTGGCAGTACGAATATCTAGTCAAAATTCTAGACGCTTAAGTTTCCCCTCCTAGATCCTAATGGGTGCAATTCTGGAGCACAATCAATACAGGGATTTTTGGCACATGAACAATCACCATTCATCGTACGTCTTACCGTATCTTCCTGCTCAGATGTTCTGTGCAAAAGCTTTCAGACAGACGAACATATGAATAAATTGACAGAGAGATAGGCAGAAAGGTAGATAGATATAAGCTAAAGAGAGAGAGAGAGAGAGAGAGAGAGAGAGAGAGAGAGATTGATAGATAGATAGAAAGATGGACAGACAGATAGATGGATAGATAGAGGAAGTACCCGTGCTTGTTTCAGCCGTCGATTGATACGAGGGTTTGACTTTTCCACTACGGCAAGTAGCAAAAAGGTAGCTTTGTTTCATAAAATGCTAGTTGAAGCAAAAACTACTGGTATTTTTAGCTAGTGGATATCTTGTGATGTGTGGAGAAGCATTCCGAAAAAGTCTAATATGGTCTAAGCTGGGGTCAATCAATCGCCAGTCAACCACGTCCGTGACTTTTTTGGTTTCAATTTTTCTTTGTCTGTTTACAAGTGCTCGAGGTTTTTATTGGTTTGTTCATGCCTAATGTATGCTGTTGTGTTCCTGATTGCTTCGCTAAGAACAGAAAATATCCTGGTCTAGTTTTTCATCGCCTGCCGAAAGAAAAGACTTTTGACACGTGGCTTCGCTTGATTGGGGACGAAAACCTATATCAAACAACTTGGGACAACAAGAGGATATCATTATGGAATGCATTTTCACGGTGGCAACAAAAGTCATCCCCAGCTGTTGCAGATAAGTACATACTCTACGTTTTTTTTTATTGGAAGAAGAGTTTGGATAAAAATGTTGAAAATTACCGGTTCTGCACACCATCTGCCAACGAGACGGAGATCAACGCTGCGAAGGAAGTGAACGCCTGTTGATAAACGGGGACTTTAATTTTCATGTGGACAAACCCGAAGACCCTGCCGCAGCCAAGTTCTTATCTACAGCACGTCACTGTACCCACTCATGTTGCAATTTGCTGACCTGCTCTCCCGTGGTGCACTACATGATGTCCAGCTACTCCACCGTTCTATTTCCTCTCAGCATGGCTAAAGCCAAACGCCGCACTACTGTCCGTACCTGCAGGAAAAATCAAGTATCGACATGGACCGATTCCGATCAGGCAATGAGTCTAGTTTACTCCTATCGTCTCCTGCGGAAAACATGGACAAATTTGCAGAGTAGTATCAAGAAACACTGTCTCGTATACTTGAGAATCACGCACCCAAGGTTACAGTACGAGTTCGACAGAGAGCCCTTACGCCTTGGTACTCCAGTGATATCGCTAAAGCCAAGCTTGATCGCCGTCGACTAGAACGCCGTTGGCGACAAGTTGACCGTCAGTTATTCGGTGAAGCTCGGAACCATGTCTTACAAATCAACAGAAACTCCACTGCCTCCACATGACTCGCTTGAAGCACTCGCGAGTCAATAAGCAGATTATTTTTTGGAGAAGGCTGAGAAAATAAGACTCAAGCTGCAGTCTTGTATTGTATAGCCCTCTCCAATATCTTCAACACAATCTTGCCCTATCCAAATTAATGCAAACTCTCGTCGTTTAACAATGTCCCAGCTAAAACTGTTTCTGACCTGATTGCGGCAGTACCTTCTAAAACATGTGCACTGGACCCCATTCCTACCTGCCTACTTATGCAGTGAACTGACCTACTGGCTCCCACCGTAACAAGCATGATCAGTCTCATAATCTACCGGAACTGTACCAAATGAATGGAAAGATGCCATCATCCTACCAACATTAAAACGAAAGCAGGATATCCTAACTAAAGAAAACTACCGCTATATTTCCAATCTTCCATTTGTTTCCAAGATTTGTGAGAAAACTGTCGCTTTACAATTTACAAATCACCCAAGAGTAAACTGTCTCATGGGGCCCTTCCAGTCGGAATAAAGGGCGAACCATAGCACAGAGACAGCGCCCTTGCGAGTATTTATTGGTATTCCACGATCCATTGATCAAAGGAAAGTCACCATCCTAGTGCTTCTAGACCTCTCAGCTCCCTTCGGCACGGTCGATCATAATATTTTGTTGAAACGCCTACATACTCGTTTTGGGATCTCTGGAACTGCCCTTGACTGTTTTAACGGCTATCTGTCTAACAGGCGTCAGCATGTCTCTGTCAATGGTTCTCTATCGGATCCAGTACAAGTCAAGTGTGGAGTTCCTAGGGGAGCGTTCTCGGACCCCTTTTGTTCCTGGCGTATATTTCACCACTTGGCGATATTATCAGAAGACATGAACTGGACTTCCACATGTATGCTGATGACACAACTGTATCTGGCCTTTGACCTAGGGAAAAGCCAGATGGCCCTGGCCACCATTTAAGCTGCCATCTGCCACAAAAATGACTGGCTCCTCAGGTTCAGATTCAGGTTCAGATTCAGACAGGTTTATTGATAAACTGAAGATTTACATTCATTACAATTCCAGTGACCTGCTTATAGTTAAAACTAATCAAGGGCAGGCCACTGGGTTGCAATTTAGTTTATGAGAAATAAGTAAAGTATGATCAGTGACACGAACACAGGGAAAAAATTCCATCGTATGATGTGTCGGAACTCCAACACTTCAGATGATGGAATCTTTCCCTGTGGAAAGATAGTCAACTAAAAAGAAAGAAGATAATGACAAAGCAAATCAAAAGAAAAGAAAGAAGATAATGACAAAGGAAATGAAGAAATGTACTTAAAATGACAATGTTATATGCATTGGTGCATTGCAGATATTGTATTGTATATATGCGTGTATAAATATGTTGTATATGTCGTTGTGAGATAGTAAAAGCGAATAGCTAAAAACAAAAAACGAAAGCATTCCGAGCAATCAGAGCAGAGATTCACTGCTTGCTGACTAACAATAGTCGTGTAACAATTGTATAGCCGTTGCAATCTCAACATAAGACTCCTCACCTTGAAGCATAGTTTTCGTGTATAACAATATAAACAAGACTAGCTACAGATTGGAAATACATTATGTTTAGCGGAGGAATCTTAGGTTTGACGAAAAGAGGAATTGCACTTTCTCTTTGGTTCGCAAAGAAGATAAATCTAAGTACCCGCTTTTGTAAAAGTAGGATTTTGTTAAGAACTGTTTTTGAGGCTTGTCCCCAGGCCAGAATACCGTAATTGATGTAAGGGTGTATTAGTGACCAGTAAAGCGTAAGCAGGGTGTGTTGGGGCACAGAGTGTCTTCGTTTTGCGAAAAGTCCGGCAGTTCTACTTATTTTAGTACTAATATAGTCGATTTGGCTTCTCCAAGAGAGGCGACTGTCAACTAATAAACCTAGGTATTTTACACTGTCTTTGCATTCTAGCCTCAGGTGCTTTCTTGTTTCATTGTCAAACAATGTGATGTTTAGGGGTGAAGTAAGCTTCTTTTGGTATGGTCGAAATAAAACAAAGCTTCATTTTTTAATGTTTAATGTGAGTTTATTTGCTCCGAGCCACTCGCAAATGAGTTTAAGTTCAGCATTAATTGTTGTTTCAAGTAAATTCAAGTTTCTATTGGCATAAAGCAAGTTAGTGTCATCAGCAAAGAGGTAGTATTTTAGTTTAGTCGATGAATTTGCTATATCATTTATGAATAATAAGAACAATAGTGGCCCCAGGACAGATCCCTGGGGAACTCCACAAGGATTAATATCTTTGGTACTGATATATCCGTTAATTTCTGTAGTCTGATTTCTATTTGAAACATAAGAACCGAACCAGTCGTTAACTAACCCTCGTACTCCATTAAATTCAAGCTTTCGCAGTAATATCCAATAATATTATTCAGTTAATCCAAGATGGCGGCGGCCACGTGCAGACTGTACTGCTACATGTTCGTGCTTCTTCTGCTTTTTGTTGTCTTTAAGCATCGTGCCGTAGTCCCTAAAGATTCACTAACTATTCCATCAGTGCAAGGATTTCAGATGGCTCACAAACAAACATTCTGTAAGAATTATGGCAAAAAGTTTCTAATGAGACGAGTAGCGTTCTATCCGAACGGATCCGCGACTTTCAACCCGA
>JAOBYE010612743.1:0-12209 GCA_025403585.1 Parazoanthus swiftii
TTGATGCCCGCACCAACTTCAAGTAGCTCGCGATTCCAGACAATTTAAGATAATCCTTCCATATCGTGGGACTTTTCCTCAAATTTATCTGGCTGTTTAGCGATGTGATAGAATTTAGGTTATGGGGTCGGATGTTGCCAATGCAACGGCGTTTTGCAGGGCATGTTTTGCCGAAATTTGAAAATCTTTCTTTATTCTTAGATTTAATCGGATTCTGTTTTGAGAATTATAGTATCTGACTTATTTCAGTCAATAAGTGACGTCATCGATGACGTCATGTATATATATATATATTTGAGTGTAAATTACAAAATCTGGTGAATGACGCAATAATATTATTTTTTTTGGTTTTCATGAAGTTCATCCTATCCGGTTTATGTTTGTTTTATATATTTTAGACCCTATCTACTGAAATAGCTTCAAAAATATCCACAAAGTTGACTGCAATTGGCATGGAAAAAAATCTCCTCCCCATTTTCCCATTCTAAAGATATGTCGAGTTTATACAATTGGAATGGGCTAAAATCCAACTCTGCTGTTTTGAGGCATTGATTAACTGTTTAAACCAAGAGTTTTTGGCTGTGCGTGCTTTCTGTGCAAAAATTAAAAAATCTAAAAAACACCGTTTTGTGGAGAAATGTCATCGTGACATCATAATGGTTTGTAACCTAATGAAATTAATTAAGTATTATAGTTCTAACCTTTAAGTTTCATGACAATACCATCAATACCCCCCCGGCCCAGGAAGTCCGAAATAGGGTTAATTCGTCTAACCTCGTCTCCAATTTCCATCCGACGGACATTTGTTCGTATTTGTGACCAGACAATTTTTAGAGGAGATCAACACTAAAAACCACCTTGTTCCCAGAGCCTTATGGGTGTTTACAATATGGCAGTTGCTCTTCTGTTGAACCGCCATTTTGAAAAACAACCAGTAGGCTCTGGGAACGACATTGCACTGAATTTAATTTCAGATATGAAAAAGGGCGCACGAGTTTCTGCGCATCCTGAACACTACTACCAGCACTTGGAATAAAGAACTGGTGCAGTGCCACTGTCTTGTAATCGGTCTTCAGTCAATTGTTATGATAATCTCGGCAGTATGAATACATGAACACATCAATTGGTTTAACCTTTTAATTACATATTGATACCTATTTTCTCCGAGTGTTTTAACATTTGTCAATTTGTATAAATTACAACTTAGGATCAATGTCGTGCATGGTGGATACGAACAATTTTAAAAACTATCAACAAGAGCAAGACTTTACGAATCAATAGCCGAACATCAAATTCGGAATATTGGTCTCATCTGTACATCTGCAATATCAAGGTTTCTAAATTTATGAAAATTCACAACTTTTTTTTTTTGAGAAATCGATTAACATCAAATATTTCAAGATGAGCAAAACGAATGGTAATATAATTATGGGTTTTCGACAACTGGTTCAAAAGTTTGGATAATCTCGATTTTGGCAAAATTCTGGGTTCGTACACCTTTGCAATTTCAAACATCCAGGACTTTCCTGGAATTTTCGCGCTGCTTTCTGAAATCACATCACAGTGAAATATAAAAAAGTGTTGCATGCCTCCATTCACAAGAAAAGTAAAAACTCCGATAAACCATTCAAACATAAAAGTGTAAAACCAACGACCACCTTAAAAGGTTCGGGAACTTTTTTGATTTTTTAGTAATTTTCCAGGAGTTGGCTTAGATTCCAGGACTATTCCACAAGTTTCCGGGAAAAAAATAACATTCCAGGAAATTTCCGAACAAGCGCATACGGACCCTGAAAATTGTGTTTGAAAGGTTGATCTTTCAAACTTACGTCCTAAACTGTGACCAGTCGTTCCGAATCACAAAGTGTAAAGATTTTGGACCACGTATTGACTACATTTTCTCGCGACAGATCACTAACACAAGCTCAGGCGTACACTGATCTCTTTACAGATGTAAAGACCCCCAAAGCCTACGAAATGATAAGCTTTTATAACGAGCTACGCTACCATTTGTTTACTGTATTCAAAAAGTCGAAACTTTGATGAAAAGGACTTGCATCTATTAAATATCTTTTTTAGCGATTCAAATCGTTCGTAATACAACAATTAACTATTTTTATCAGAAAATGTAACTCCGTGCAAAATTGTTCAATCTACGATCATCCTGGCCCTCGAAGACCAAATTGTTACAAAAGAACGTTTGCTGACTGTAATGAGGCAGGCCGAAAAACTGCGCATGCACGAGTTGTAGCAAGAGACAAAAACGACAATGGCAAGACAAAAAAACACTTGCATTCAAACCGTTACTTCAAAAATTCCTAGTTTTTGCAAGTTCACATTTTTTCGACTTGTTCCTTCATCCAGAGGGGAGTATGCAGTGAAAATATGAGAAGAATGGGAAAGGGAATGTTGAGCGTGCGGTGACTTCTGGGAAGATGGGAGGAAAATTTTATCTAATTCCCAAGATTCATCCGCGCGCACTTTTCTTTCTTTCTACTTAGCTTCTCTTTAGAAGCCTCTGCCAAGAGTTGAGAGAACCTGCCTTGTTCCGATTTCTTCTCAAGGCCCGTTACATCATTCAGGGGCCCAAAGACTTTGCATGCAAACCAGACTTGGAAGTTCTTTTATCTCCACACGGAGGTTACATTAACATACGTCAGCATTATCATCAGGAATAGTTATCTCGAGAGCAGTTGTGTTCAAATCACTGCACTTGACTTTACTTGTGCTTTACGTTATTAGATTATTTCCAATTTACACCTGGTTTGAGGTTAAACGTCCGTCGAAGACTCCTCTCTCCATCGGCATTCCACGTTCTCCTTCCAAACTGGTTCACCTTGTTCATACACTTCCTAAAACGCGGACAAAAATGTGCGTAAATTAACTTAAAAATCTTTGCAAGCCAGGTGAATAAATTAGTCAGGTCTTGTTTGGTAAGTTTTTGAGTGTGAGCGAACTTGGCACTGCTGGTAAGATCTCTGACTCCAACCAGAAGAACCCCGAGTTCAAACCCCGGCCTGGTTGAGGGCTGAACTTTTAGCGACCTTTCGCCTCACCGTCCATAGGCTTTTGCCGGTGTTGCGGGCTGTCACCTCCTTCCCTACAAGAATTTAAACTAGCCATACTAAACTGGATGCTCCTACACAACTTCATATTGATTACAAGTATTACAAGACCGAACAACGCTGAAAGGGAAACCCTGCAGAATAAAAGTTTACCCTGAGCGTCGCTTCAGAAAATCACGTTTTTTTTCTATTTTGAACAAAATATTAACAGGGCTCCCGATGACGCACATTTTGCGCGTCTTTCACGTACTAAAGCCTGAAAATACCCCCTTGAAAACAAAGTAAGGGCGAGAATGGCCCTCAAAAAGTCCACTTTGAGCGTTTGGTTACCCTCTAACATTCTCTAGTGCGTTTGAAATTTGCAAAACTGACACAGCGGCTGGAGAACTCAAAATACATTTTTTATGAAACGAACATTGTAACTCAATACAGCTGTGTTGCTGCACGTCTCCGGCCTGTCGCAAAAAGACCACCCGGGGACAGGCTGGAGCAGGTAGACAAATCAAGAAGCTAACGGAAGAATATAATGGATTTTACTTTGGAATTAACTTCAACCAGTCTTACATGTGAAAACGTTAACGACCCTGTCTGTCTTCTGTGTTCTTCTTGTGTCTGTTTGTACGTGTCTGTCAGCTTCTAGGCCTGCGTCTGTGTAAACTTGTGCTTCTGTCCATCTCGTCTTTGTCTGTCTGTCTGTCTGTCTGCCTATCTGTCTGTCTGTAGGTGATTCTTTGTGTCTTTATCCATGTTTCTCACTGCCTGTCGAAGGCACTTACCTTTTTCCATATCGGTACTGTGGCTTTTAAAGTATTAATACAAAACTGAACAGCTTCAAGTGAATCCTTCCTGTGAGCTGATGAAACAGCAATTATGACACTTGCTTCACCGATAGGGACAACTCTAAAGTGAGAAGAAGGTAAAAGAAATCTTTAGATAGAAACATTGCAAGACTTTGGCAAAACGACGTTCACTTAAATTTAGACTTTACCTGATTGAACCTTTCAGACAAATTTTTTGACGTGTCAGCATCACGAAATCACGCTTGTTCCATTTATATTATAGTAATTCCTTACGTTATACGAAATGTTTTGCGCTAAATCGAATCATTACGGTACTTGTACACGACACGTTAAAACTGTAAAACACTAAAAACCAACTGCTAAAAGGTAAGATCAAGAACTCTTACACCATGAATCTAAACACTTCAGCATACAAAAACGAGTTATGAGTATATCAGCGAGTTCTAAAAAAAGCTATGTTAAAATATTTTGAACTACCAGATTAATCTGAAGCAAAACATTAAAATCAAGTAATCCCCCCACCTCCGAAGAATGTTTCATTTGCATACCCTATTCTATGGAATATTGCTATTTTCACAAGATTCCAGTGTTCTCTTGCTTGCTTGCAGATTTTTCTGATTTCAGACCTTGCCATGGGTACATAGGCTTCATACTCAAGTCTCACCACCGTTTGCCCTGCAAGTGAACAAACAGATACAGGGAATCCCATCTTGTATCACCAAAACAAAACCTGCATGCAATTTATTGACACAGGGACTCTTTTTGTTCAATGCACAACCTTAATACAGCGTTCCTGAACGTTAACACAACACATAATCAGAGCAAACAGCTCGGTACGTGGTAATATCTTATACTAACAGACTTGGGTTATTTATTTCTCTGTTCATCACGTTTCATGTCGAAACACTAGATCAGGTCCTCATCTGCTACGCGATTAAATTTGCAGGTATTAAGCAGACCTTCCGGACTATAAACAGACCTATTCTTTTATTAGCGGCGGAGCGCGCCCGACCTGACACAAGTAACGAGTCGGCAAAGCAGAGCGAGCAACGAAGCGGGGGAAGAAAAAAATGAGATCACAAGCTCCTTTACTGAAAGACTTATCTCCGTTGGTGAGTCACGCTGCATGTTGGACAAGTTAGAAAACGTAGCTTTACGTTGCCAAATAGATCCGAAGAACTTCAGAAGAAGTGTATGCGTTAGGAAGACGGCGATAGTAAATGATAGCGGTAAACCTTAAGCGCGCAGTTTCTGTCAGCCAATTTCTAAATTTTACAAAATGCTGATGTCAAAGTACAGGGGAATTCGGCTCTACGAGAGTTTTAACAGTGTTGAGAGGGGCCTACTGCTCAGGTGCCGAATTAGACTGTCCAGACACCGAGTCAGTGGTTAATTTTATTATTTTCGGAGTAATACACGGCATATTCATATTTTCCATACATTTGTTTAAAATGGAGATCGTCTCGCTTATAACCCAACACCAAAGCAGAAATATTCGTACTGTACTTTATTCTTATAGCTTGGGCTACATGTGCACAGTACAAATCAGTATTGCAAACAACTTATAGTTATAAATTACGGACCGTTTATGCCAATTTGGTACCATGAGACCAGACCAGTTCATTGTTTTATACTCGCCCTCAGTAATCCTTGGACCGCATTGGCCCGCATTTGAGCATTCGTTTTATACAACGAGGAAACAGCTCAGTCTAACAATCTACAGACAATTTGGAGACAATCTGCAATGTCCTCCAGATAGCCTGGAAAAATCCAGATGCTGAAACGAAATAATTTTACTGCAAATGTTTTTATTGATCTCTAACAGAATAGAATTAAAAAACAGATCTGCTGTTTCTGTGTGGGCGTCAAACGAAATGTTACTATCAGGCAGGTGGTGTACCAATTGGAGAAGAAGATACAAAAGAATGTTGTTCAATTCAGTCAACCATGTGGGCAAGAGCAGTCACACAAGGGCTTAGCTGATTGGCTCAAGCCCGGGTATTTTCAGTTTTCCTCCTTTTCGAAATTCAACTATCATACCAACATGCATAGAAGTGTTGGGAACATTAACTATACAAACCGAATTACAGCAAACGGACTTACACTTACAAACCCACCTTCAAAGTTATCTCTTGTTGTTCCTACAATTTGGAAAGACAGAAAAGTCAAGACTTTAAAACTCTACGCCCAAGCAAATACACCAAACATACTGCAAATCGAAGAAGTAAAGATTCTCTAGTTACAATTTTGTGATAACATTCAAGACGTGTGTTTATAGTCATTTAGTCTTGTAAATTCAAATGTTTGTAGCTTGAAATTTTTCGCGTCAAACTTTAAATTAAAACTGATAATGTAAGAGAAGCACGGTGAATACTACATGTGTCAGTAAACCATGATTATTATATTACCAAATGAATATTATCTCTGGGGTGTATGTACATAAGGCCCGATTCAAACGCCGCTCCACGACAATTATTGGGAAGACTATCAGCTATCTTGATTGATGTGTTTGGTTCGGCACATTACAAGAACGCCGTCTGAATTAGCCGTCGCTCCAACGTCGCAAAATGCGACAAACTCTGCCGAACTCGACGTTGTTTGCCGCTTCAAACCTAACCTGCTGAACCAAACTGACTCAAACGCCGCTATTCTGTCGTACTTAACTCATCAGTTGGGTTCGGCACATGAGTGGAGCGGCGTTTGGATCGGGCCTAAGAAAACTCCTCCTTGTCCAAACGTCAAACTCAAAGATTTCTTCAAGGATATTCCAGTACCTTTTCTAGCACGTTCAAGGACCTTCGGTAGCAAATTTAACTTAATGAAGCTTGTAAAGTTTTAAAAAAAATGTTTCTAAAATGTTCAAATTTCTTACAGCCAATAGTCCAGTTGCAGCGCTACCACGCTGTAGAAGTAAGTCTATAATCACTGCAATCGATCAATGGTAACCGGGAACACTAAACTGGACTATTTTCTTGTGCTGCAGCAGGCAATATTCAAACACAGCTCATCTTCAAGACATTTCAATAGTTAAAATAAAATTTTTAGTTACCTACAAAAATGGAGATTGCTCCAGCGGAGGGTGACTGAACGTGAGTTGTCACTTTTTCCACTTGTAGAACATCCGAGGTTATCACGATCACATCGTCACCCATGTCAGACTTGGCTGTTTGGATAGACTTGCTGTTCAGATGAGAGTTTTTGTATTTTAATTAATCTTTTCAAACTAAAAGTGCATTTTGATGATCTGAAAAGAGGCATCACTTCAGACAGACGGACCGACAGTGAACAGACACAGAGTATAAAATCATACTGGAATGAAGTTGAAGATCTTAGAGTAGCCCAGCTTGTCAAGCCCCTATGGTTTTTCTAGGCTAACTGACCTGATATTTTATTTATAATTATTTGTACTCCTGCATTTATACATTTAAATGATTTATACATACCTCTCATTAGCCGAGTGCGAGGTCCGTACGGCAAGTTGTGGACCGAATTTTTTCCTTCCTTTTACGGCCCAAGCACAAAACGCGCAGCCATGAAAACAAGGAAGGAAAAAACTCGGATCCATTACTTGCTGTACGGACCGAGCAAACGAGGCTAATAAGATGTTTATTATATGGCTTTGCTGATTATTTGAAGTGAAACCGCTCCAGAACAAGAGGTCCGTACGGCTACTTACGGACCTGAAATTGACCAATCGCAGCACGCGAAGTCAGTCAGCCATATAATAATGTACCTTAACTTATTTATTTTCTGTATTTATATTGTCTGTATTGCTACATCTGTAGATTATCTGCAATGGGTCGAATAAATTGTTGCTGTTGTAATGCTAATGGAATGGAGCATGGGCGCTGATTCTACAGATTTCCCTTGACCCCCCACATATTAGGACCACATGCCTTCTATGCCTTTTTAGTGGCTTTCTCTTAAAAACCTTAACCCTCTCAATCCCAAACATGCCATACGAAGCGTAGTGCTAATTTCTCCTAAACTCTATCTATATTGTTACCTTTTAAAACAGATTGGGGGAATTTTGTTTTTCATGTTCAGCAAATTGCTGCATATGATGAATTGCATTATTCTTATTTACAAACAACTTATTATGTGTGGATATGGCAAGACGAATTTACATGTACTAGTTGGTACTGAAAGGGATACTAAAGAACTGCCCCTCATAAGAACCTGGATGCTTACATTTTCAAGAATCAGGAGGGGGGTTTCTGGGATTGAGGGTTGGGAAATGGGGGTTTTATTGTTAAATAGTTTGCTCCGAACAGATCTCTGTTTTTTTGTATGTTCAATGAATTTTTAGCCTGCTCCGTCAAATGTTGGTTTATAAAAATGACAAATTAAACATTTGGCGCGTTGGTAAGATCTTTGCCTCCCAACCCTAAGGTCCTGAGCTCAATCCCCCACCTGTCAAGGTTTTAACATTAATTGGTTAATCTTCTTTCCCGCTAAAGTTTAGTCAGCTTTCCATCCTTCCGAGGTCAGTAAAATGAGTACCAGCATACATGGACTGCATTAAAGCAGCCACCAGAGGTGCCTGTATATGCTAGTGGTCCACTGGGCGGTAAAATGATCATTGTAATGCGCCTTTAAGCATGTACATATATGAAAAAGGTGTAATATACCGGTAAGTGTACTACTTTACTTTACTTTACAATTTCAAGCCTACATCTGTACTACAGATACACACTTTTTAAACAAGAAAATCTATTTTTCAAGCTGATCCTGAATGTTTTTAACTTTTTTTCATTATCTCAGCCTGTTTTTGATAAATACATTCAACTTAGACTTATCCCAAAATTTTATGCACCCAAATTAAACTTTTAGGCACATAACCTAGTTACATAAACATGCAACCAGCTGGCTGTAACTTGAGCCTTGCATAACTTAAAATTTTTTGATTTTCTTGTCAAAAATTCTGTTTAACATCAGGTAGCCAAAGTGTTCCTGGAGACATCCCAAACTTTTGGAAACTCTGAGTGGGGATTGGGATCTAGTTAATGACATCAGAGAAGTCGCTGTTGGTTTGACACAATCTTTTGGGTTCAAGTTCTACAGCTAGATATTAAGGAATATATTCAAGGATGGTGACATTCCAGAGATTTATCTATCTATGCGTTTTTGAACTGCTGGATAGCAGATGTCACTATAGTCAACAATCAGAAAATGACCGGAGCACCTTCTGAAGATATGTTTAATTTTTTAAATTGCATTTTCTTACAAACAAAATGTCAGATCAAAAAAAATAATTTCAGGATTTCTGATTGACATTGAAACCTACTGAACTCACTTTGTTCAGTAAAACAAAATTTATATGTCATTTGAACTTTAATAACTTGTGGCCTGTAATTATATTTATTACACAAAAATAGTAAACCTAGACATTAATTTAATCCTGACAGTGATGGATTAGTGCTTATAAAATTGAACAGTTTTATCATCTCATTTGGACAATCAAAAACATCACATGAGATTGACAAAATATATTTATCTACATTAAATTGACAGATTTAAGATGGAATACTAAATATAAATATTTTAACATTAGGTATTTTTAAATGAATCCTGTATTAACAATTATTTTCGTACAGAACTTCAAAATTAGTGCTAATTTTTTTAATCACTTTCAAATTTCGCAGCTTCCACACAAAACTTGCATAAGCTTAAAATTACAAAACAACATAGTTTTTGAGAAGTCAAACACATGATTGTATGTTTTGGAACTGGCCAAACAAACTGTAGCCTGGTACATACATTATTACGTAGATGACTGTACATATATATAGTTACATATACATGTGTGTACATACATGTATACTATACAATCATGTATACACCTTAATTAATACCGTATTATCAAAATTCAGACTAAAGTTAGAAGCTAGAAGCTATCAAAATATGAAACTGACATCTTAGCTTACCAAGCATTTGATAACCTCACCAGTGCCATTCTAAAAAAAACTTATCAAACCATTACATGTGTCTGCATCAACACATGACTTGTACGAAATTGCCAAGTAATTCCTGTCTTAGAAGCTTAAGCATTGACCACTACTGAAATACATGTTATAACTCAACAATATATATTTGAACTGACAATTCCAATCACACTGATTTAATTTAATTTAGTAATTAAAAATAGTTGTTGGCTTAATGACATACGTTTGCAGCTATTATTTTTCTGGCAAACATTAAACAAAAGGCCGTCCACCAAGCCTAACTAGTGATAACTGTATGTACATATATACTGCTAATGCTAAACTTATTTGGGAGGGTGAAAATTAAATCTTGTCAACATGTTTCATTCTGTTTTGAAAAAAATACTAAAAATTTATACATGTTTCTGTTTGATGCCCAAAATAATAAATTTTGTGCTCTCTGTAAACACAGCCCGAAGTGGCTTTCAAAGAATTGGTCTTAATCGAATTAAAACTGAATGCATATTTGCTCATGCAGGTGATGTTGCTGTGTGATTCCTTTTAAAAAACATTACAAAGTCATGTAATTATGTAAACATTAAAGAATGAAATCAATATACAATTTCCACACTGAGAAATGTTTCATTAGATATATAACTATTTGTTTAATCATGCTTCAATCAATTGTCCTTAAATTACACACAAAAGCTATATTTAAAAAAAAAATTAACTATAATTTGTTATTTGAAATATTTCCTTCTACAATTTGGGAAAACTAGTCAAACATTTCATCTACTCTTCATGACAAGCAAAATGAATGGTCATTGCAAGGGTTTCTAAATATTCAACTGCCGAGTAGCTCAAAACTTAGAATGAATATATAACACCAATCATTATTATAATTGATTTCCTAAATTCTGCAAAGTAAATGGCCAACTTGTTTTGTGGGTTTACTGCTTCCTTAAATGTTGGGATGAATGACAAAAATAAAATCCAATCATTATTAGTGGTCATTTTCAGGGTATTCGTCAATTATACAGATAAGTTTAAAAGTTAGAACATTATAATTTTGCTTTTTGATTCTGGAAGTTGTTTCTGACAGAACAACAGTTTAACTTAATATTCATTTGGTAAATGAATTTTTTAATTATCTCAAAAAACCTTGAACCAATAGTGTTGCAACTATCATCCCCGAACTGAAGTTTCTATTTCTACTTGCAATAACAAGCAAAGTAGATTCAATTACTGCAACTGTATTGTGTATAAATATAACATGACACTTGAAGGCAAAAAAAAAAAAATTATGAATAAAATTTGAACCTCATAAGGAATAAAAAGAGAGAGCACTGACATTTCATATATAAATAGCAATTATAACTATAATACTTTCTATAACCCTTAAACGGCAAGGAGGGGAAGCCCAGGTCACTTCCCTAATAAAGCCCCTTTGTCCAATAAACCCCATATACACGTATATGGAGAGTGATGGCGTCGTCATCCACTCACACAAAAATGTTTATTGTGCACCAAAAACTGATTCATTAAATTATATACCCTTGCATGAAAAATAGTGACTGAAGTAAACTTTAATTATTCTTCTTTTCCTTTCATTACTGCCCCATTATTGGCATAATACTAAAACTATGAGAATAGATAGAAGGATTTGGTTTAATCTTTTTTAAAAATTACTTGTACCATATCCTGGCTACTTGTACATTTAGCTAACCATGCTGATTTCATTATGAAAGCCAGATCAATCAAATAATAGAGGAAAATTTTATTGATAACTATTGGTTTCTGGTCTTGACTAACATTTGAATTAAATATTTATATTTCATCAAATAAGAACAGCCTGCAGCCTGCTTCAGTCAGCACAAAATCACATTTTGTTTCATAGTTTGACATTCTCTAGAATGCAAATAAAATAGAGCAACTGAAATGTTTCTTTCTTCATGCACTTAAGACTGACCAATTTAATTTTTGGTAGAATAGATTTTCCTCAAAATTTGAAGGGTCAATCTGTCAGAAAAAAATGAAAACTTTTCATTGGCTGTGGCATTCTAACACAGATCCCTTTCTGATAAAAAAAAAATAGAATTATAATACTTAAGATCTAGTTGGGAATTAGGTACAAAGAATCAGAATAAGCCTTTTTTATAAGTTGCAAACATAACAATAACTTATTTAATAACTGTCTTCAGTCCTTTTGGGGGAATTTCAATTGGTTGTTCAGTTTTTTGAAAAATTATGTTCACAGTTTTTTTTTCTGCTTTTCGTCAAAACAGGGTCGGTTGGATTAATTTTGTTCAAACCAAAATGTCACAAAGGAAAAAAATGATGGGGTTTATAGACCGTATGCATAATACGCCCCACTGGCCATAAACAATAACTTCAAGTCGAGGTCGGTTTCCAAATTTTCA
>JAOBYE010612854.1:0-12209 GCA_025403585.1 Parazoanthus swiftii
CTACAGTCAGTGAAACAGAGCTGAGTTTATCATAATTATTGCTCAGAGAGAAAGTGGAGGGGTGGGGGGTGGGGTTAAACCTTTTGCCGTTATCAAGCCGTTCGTTTCGTGTTATTCTTTAATTTATTCCTCCAGGCTTGGACCTATTTGGAGCTCTCGGTTACTCCATCAGACGCTGCACCAAAATTTACCTTTGTAGTTTTCCTGCTTTGTTGTTTTCTTGGAAATATTCAGCGATCGTGTTTTGCAAAAATTGCCGTTTCTTGTTCCGTCTGGTTCCAGCGGTGTATCTATACTATTTTGAGACTATTAGGAGTCGACCATTGATTTCATGGGAAAGGAGGAAGGGAAGGGACTGATAAGAAATTGTAAGAAAAAAATGCACGACGGAACAAAATGGAAAGAACTTTTTTGCACGCATTGGAATTCAAAGGTTTAGGTTGAAGTGTATGGGAAAGTGAGACAGAAATACTGCAGTCGAAATACGCCCCCCCCCCCAAAAAAATATACAATTTACACGAAAATCATTCTTCCAACCCTCTTTCCCCCCCCCTCTCCTCCCCGCAAAAGGCGGGCCCCTTAATTAATATAGAAAATATTTGCAACGTATGTTGCAGTTGTGTTATACGGCAAAAACAGAAAAAATATTACCCTGCAAAATGTCTATGGTTCCACTCTATCCACCATTAATATTTTCGTTCGATCAGATTTCTGCGAACATGATGTCAAGCGTTACAAAATTTTGAAGTGTGGGTCAAACCTCGTATTATATAAAGTGTCTACTCTGAGACAGAATAGTTTTACTATCTCAATCGTCAGTTTTTTCCCACAGCCCATTAACAGACGTTTGAGAACTGTTTTTTGTACAAAGGTATGGAGTGTTTGAACAGACAAAACAGTTAGAAACCTATAACACTCGGATGACCGAGCTATTTTCACTAACAAGTGAAGGGCAGGGGGGGACAATTTGACCCCCCTCCCATGATTTTCCAAATGGTTGGACGAAAAAGATTGAGCTTTGGCATGTAAGCAGCTTTGGGTTAGCTATTTACTTTCCATAACAACAACCAAGTTTTAAATAAAACTGTTGCCATGGCAATGGTTGTCTCATAGCATGACCGCCATCTTGGCCGCCATCTTGGATTTTTCGAAAATTTTATTTTTGGATGTCAAGGGTTAAAGCCGTGTTTCTATATAGCATCTATTTCTGAGTTTACTGCAAATCCGCAAACTTTGAAATTTCACTTGACTTTTTTCCTGCCGCTGTGGTTTATTGTCCATGGTTTCAGTGCAAGAACCCGTTCTAGCGGTAAGTGATACAAGACAGTCTATTGGGTCTACGCTCGCTCCTAAAATAATAATTTTGAGCATTCAACGGCACAAAATCAGTTAAACGAAGTTTAGTTGTGAAGGAGAAAAAACAAAATATGGCGCCAACATCAGCGTTAAATTATTAAACCACCACATCATTATTATTTGGTTATCACTAGCATCATCATCATCATCGTCAACTTTGTTGTTGAAATGGCCTGAAAGTGACTAACTTTAGATCCCGCTTTTACAACAGTCGCCTCGTCTAGGAACGTTTAGCGTTGCTAGCATATAAACACGGCCATTGTTTACTTATAACCATTTCTTATGTCTCCATTCCAGCAAATGTTAAAAAAAAAAACTCATGTTTTCTCTTTAACCCTTCCAGACAGTTCTCAGATCGCAGCTAACGTCATTGAATCGACTGCGTGGGCTGCAATCGTTATCATGCAAAGATTGTTAACATTGTTTCACGTACTAAAAAGTGTCTGTTTCTTGAAAGCGATCACTAAAAAGAAACAAACTTATGAATTCTCCGCCACCTACTACCATCCATCGTTCTTGAATTCAGTGAGCTCATATTTTTAATAGAACGAGAAATGCGCAGTAATAAATTACCGACGTTGTTGGGTATTCGATAATTATGCCATCAAGAAGTGATGACTAATACTTTATTCAAACAAACAATACTATCAGATAAAGACAGTTGAGCATTCACATTTCAGCCAAAACATTTTGGAAAAAGCATTGAAGTTAATCCATTGAAAATTGTTTGGACAGTTGGTATTTATCGTATTGTTCTCCGTTCTACTCCCAATTTCCGTCAGCTTTTGTGAAAAGCATGATTTGTATTACAAAAAAACTTTACAAAAAGTTAAAAGTGATGATAAGAACATTATAAAACCATTAAACGCTCGAGGTGAGAAATATACACTGACTGAAGAAAAATTCTTCTACTTATAATGTCTTGCATGATTGCGAAAAAATATAAGTCTGACAATCGCTGGTTAATTACCTGTTTGATAGTTGTTCTCGTTGTTGCCATGTTGTATCTTAGGAAAAAATTTAATTTTTTTCGGAAGATTTTATCTGAAAAGTGTGCCACACAAACGGACAATTTTAACAATTTGATCTATCTCATATTTGTAATTATCACCAGTTAGAAGTAGAAAGGAATATTTCACCGATCCAGAAAATTCACCGACAAAAACCGCGATATTCGATAGTTATGATAACTATAACTTCATTCACTTAAACAATACTATCAGATGAAGACAGTTAAGCATTCAAATTTCAGCCAAAACATTCTGAAAAAAACACTGATAGCAAGTTGATATATCTATTCCCTATTTCCGTCGGCTTTTGTTAAAAAATATAATTTGTAACTTAAAAATAACTTTACAAAATGTTAAAAGTAATGAAAAAGTAAACGCTCAAGGTGAGAAATATACGCTGACTGAAGAAAACTCGTTCTACTTATAATGTCTTGCTTGTATACGGAAAATGAGGTAAAACTAGACAGTTATATAAGTCTTTGACAATAGCTGTCAGTTAATTACCTGTTTAAAAGCTATACATTTGTTGTTCCAACTGGGCAGATATATTGTATCTCAGGATAACATTCTTTTACTTTCAGAAGATTTATATGGCGAGTGTGCCACATACAGTTTGACAACTTTGACAATTTAATTCATCTTATTTTTGTAATTATCACCATTTAAAAGTAGAAAGGAAACATTTCTCAGATCGAGAAAAATCACCGATAAAAATATTTATTCTGTTTCTAATTTTAATTACTCTCAAAGCGGAAAAAGCTTTAAAGAAGGAACTATATACGCTATAGCTTCTAAAGACCCTGACTGGTAAAGCTGAGAGACGAAGGTGTAGCCGGAGACGTGAAGTGAAGTGAAGCGTTGTGTTGCTGTCATTTGCAGGTAAAAACAAAACTAAAACAATATATTCGATAATTTTCGCCGGCGAAGCGGTGTGGTTATTTAGGAAATGGTTCCAAGCTCTGGTACATCAAACGGACTCGTCGCAAACTGAATTCTTACTTTTAAACACGCGTTCAAACTTGCTAGCAGTTTGTCTTCAAACAGGTTCTGTATAGTTCGTTCTTAGTCAAAAGATAGATAAGAAACTTGCAGCGTCTTAGGCTCAAATGTATCAGTGGCTAAACCGAGTGGAGTTGAATTTTAGTTACGAACTTGCGTCAAATTATAATTTTATCGACTTGCAATTCTTCTTGGCCGAGGCTGTATACATAACTCGATTGTTTGTAGAGACATTTTGAAATTCCATTGCTGGAGCAATGTGATACTGTCGACAGATATGATACGGGCCAAATAAATGTGTTTATGAATTGAAACTAAATTTGTTTTTAAAATCCTAAGCTATAAAAACTCTCAGTTGTCGTACAAATGCAAAATGCGGGAGAAAAATGCTGGAATTCTTTCAACTGAACTCTCAGAGAATGCGGGAGATTTTCACACGAGTTTTCATTATGCGGGAGACCTGCTAGAGTTCGAAGCAATATACGAGGGAGTCTCCAAGGAGGATGCGGGAGAGCTGGCAGCTATGTAGAGAGAACACGTATTTTTTATACGAACATTATCACTTTATCAGTTATGGTCAACACACGGCCGTTTGATGTACCTGCATGCAAAAGTTCAGTTTCTTTAAGGCCATGTTGTTAACAGCCTGTGTAAAGTCTATGAAAGAGCCGAGAAATCAGGATTTGATTAACTGATATCAAGTCAGTCGTGTAGAATATATACGGTGGGATTCGTCGCAGGATCGGTGAGCAAAAAACCCGAACGCGCGATGTAATTGAGATTTTCTTGGTCGGATACAAATGGTCGAAAGGAAAAGTGTACATGAGAGCATACAGTTCAATATTATTGCACGACATTTTAAGTGTACGATAAATCATGCATGAGGTCCCGTATAAATGGAAAAAAATATTTACATGTAAGCATCCATGGTAGAAATTCAAGGCTTGCGATTTTGGGAGATTACAACACATTCAGTTTCTGAAAAGAATGAACACTGTGGCAAAAAACAACCCCAGCTTAAGTAAATGCCAAGACCATAATACTTCGGGCTGCGGTTAAGTAAAAAAAGGCGTATTTATTTTCTTATGTATTTTTAAAACTTATAGAAAAATTCATAACTCTACTACAAAGTAATTTTTATATAACATATAAACGTTCGTGGTGAGGGGATATTGACGATAGTTATAGTACAATATCAAGCTTGCTTACAGGTAAACACACACACAGCCAGTCTGATCCGGAAGGCAATATGTTCTGCATTGTATTGACGCCACGAAAGTAATTACCGTAAAATGTGGATAATGACTCCCTCGTCAATAAACTCATCAGCGACATAACTTCAACAGTTAATTATACATAACGTTTTTTTAAAAAAATGGGGTAGTGTTTGACATTTGTTTATGTTTTGATTATTATATTTAAGAAAAAATATGTTAAAAAATATCGCGTTGGAAAGTGCATAGCCCATGGCTCGTAATTTGCGTACTCAGCTAACGATACACTGCCGGTTTCATAATCTCTCTGTGAGGTGACACAAAGAAATTACAAACAGCTGATTCGATAGTTTTAGATATTAGTTAAGTGTTTAGAAGAACAACGTTTTGGAACAGATGACACATCCGTCTATGAGTTTTATTAAACGGAACTTCCGCGAGACACGATGAGTCGAGTATTTAGATGATCTTTTCCCATGTACAGCAAACCAAACCAAAATAAAATCCGCAGAGCGTTATGGGTTTCGAATGGAACTTTGAATATTTTAAAGGAAAATTTCACGCTTATGCGCATGCGCGCCGAAACAGCTTTCGACTAAACAGCTCTGAAGTGAACAAACTACATAAGAATATTCGAGGATGCTGAAACGCTTTCTTTCAACATTCAGCGTCAGCTCAAAGACTGGACATTTCCGAGTCGGTTGTCTTCCAGCACGAGTTCTCAAACTTCTATGCACCGCGGTGATCTGGTTTATACTTCACTGGCTATCGGTATTATAAGAGAGTGATTTATTATTTCCATTTCACTAACTCTGAAACTTTGGAACAGACAAAGTAAAAAAATGGCCAGAGAAAATATAGTAATCGCAAAGTTTGTGTCTGTGAACGATTACTGCAATTATTTAGAGACTGGCCATTTGATCTCGTATAAGTCGAGGTAGGAAGAAATGACTGGTCGGCCTTTTGAGTTTTGTTTTCGTACAACTAACTCAGGTATTTTTTTACTTTCCCCCTTTTCATTAAATATAACGGCTTCTTAATTTTTTGGTTTGCGCACTGTGCATTCACTCGAAAAATTACTCATTCATTCGCCTCTCCCTGCTCAGTTTTGCTCTAAAAATGTACATATAAGTTTGCTATCCTGCACGCTTCTTTGAAGTAAGAACAGACCGCTATTAGAACACGACTGCTGCTTCAAAATGTTCTTATTTATTCTTATTTAAACTCCTAAACTACTAGTTGAAAATTTTGCCAGTTTTGTGAATAAAAGAACTTGATCGTGAACTTATTCTTAAATTGTTCTTTAAACTTTGGCAAATTTGAGCACCAGTGTTCCTAGTCATAAAATTTGTTCTAAAAGAGACGAAGGCATGTAGCGGCTTCTGTTCTAGGTACTTCTGGAAACAAACGTGAGACAGCCTTGCGTTAGCGCGGTGCCTTGCGGGAACCAATCATAGATTCGCGGCACTTCTGTTGTTATCGCTGCGATAACACAAAAATTTGAGCACGCCGTGCTCGAGCACTTGTGCGAGGTCATGTTCCCAGGCATTTTTAGTATATCATAACACCTCCCAGGTTGCTCTTCACCATACATCTCTGCTTCATTCAATTTGCTTTCTCATAGTTTTCTCACTACTTCTTTTTTACTATATATATAAATGTTATTTGAGGTCAAACCTGTAATATCCATTTCATTCTTATGCCCGTGTGAAAACTTACTTAATGTAACATTGAGCTCGACAACAGACATTGTCACCTGCAGATTACTTCAGAGTTTTCGAATCTCTATTTAATACCCCCCAGATTATTGTCATGATTGTTTCGTAAGTTTCAGCTCAATATAACCCTCCGGCCGGGTCGTTCCTTGGTAAAGAAAGTGTGTGTGGTCCTTCATTATCAGTTACCGGCTGTTGGAGAGAAGTTAGCTCTCAAATTAGTTCTGATTGAGATGTCGTGTTCTCAACACCTAAGCGAAAGCGATGAATATTATCGTTAAGCCCGGGTCAAAACGAGCATGAGAGTTGGAAGAGATTTCTGTGACCAGATTTAGATGAGAGTTTTATTCAACTTTAATTTGCCCCTACAAACGAGGATGAGACCCGGGAAATGAGACTCCGCTCAACAAATGGCGGAGCTCTCATCGACTGCTCTCGTCGAAGTTTTGAACATGTTAAAAGTTGATGAGAGCGTTTGAGAGTCGATGAACTTAAAATGCACGCGAGTTGGCGGTCAAACGAGATGAGAGTCCATGAGAGTTAACAAGAGCCGGTAGCTCAACAAACATGTGAAGCTTTATTCGACTCTCGTCGATCGAAATTTGAACTTGTTCAAAGTTGACGAGAGAGTTTGAGAATCGATGAAGGTCCACGAGAGTTGGCGGTCAAACGAGGATGAGAGTCTGTGAGAGTTAACAAAGGTTGCTCAACAAACATGTGAAGCTCTCATAAACTCTCGTCGATCGAAGTTTTGAACTTGCTCAAAGTTGATGAGAGCGATTGAGAATCAATGAAAAGGCATGAGAAATGGCGGTCAAACGCGGGAGTGAGCGTTTGTTTTCTCATCAACTCTCGATTAAATTTTGAACTTGTTCAAAGTTGACGAGAGCGTTTGAGACTCAATGAAAGTGCATGAGAGATGGCGGTCAGACGAGAGTGAAAGTTTGTTTTCTCATCAACTCCTGCGCTTGTTTGACCTGCCATTAGCACGTCCCTTCGAATGAAATCAGATAAGAAGAACGAAATTGATATCCTTTGTAACTCTTTCGGCATTACGAACGTTTTTAATCGGATCGGCTGTGACTTTTTAACATTTGAGCAAACGGAACAAAGTACAGAAAACTGAGATAGTAACACTTAAGTTCAAATTCATGTCTTAATTAAGAGGCAAAAATTATCAGCGATAATTAAGGTGGGTCGTTAGTTTGCTCTCCAACGAACAAAATGCAAGCGATCTCTCTAGAAAGAAAAACTTGTAAATCAATAGTTATCAAAAAGAAGATCATTTTTGCTTATTTTGAAATATGTCATGTACATATGTGCAACTACTGACCATACGCTGCTCTCCCAATACTCAAGGGCCCTACGTTAATACTAAAATACAAAAACAAGGACGGAATTATTTTACTATTTTTCTTCAAAACTGTTCTGCCGCGCTTGCAAAGCGCTGGCCGCTAACTGATTCCACCACAATTTGACCCAAGGCCCAGGGTGGCTGCATATGTCTCCCAGCAACACAAAGCTTTGCTTCCTTTTTGTTGTTTTCAGTTAGCGACACGAGAAAGTTTTCCTTAAAAAAATGATTTCCATTCGTGAATTAAGTTTTTGCCTTGTGTGCATGTGAAAGAAAATATGGCACATGAGTCCGAGTTGTGAACAAAGCGAACACTGTTGCTAATTCTGCATAGTTCAACAGACACCCTCGCCGTATGTGTGTGAAAGCCTCAAATTGAAGACGATAGCAAAAGCTCCCACCAAAACTGTCCTTTCGAACGTTCGGCTTTTTAAACATTTTACTGTTAACTTATGACCAGTAGAATCGTTAATTGTTCGTGGCTCAGGGTTCTGGCCGTGGAGGCAAATGTTTTTAACATTTTGTGCTGTATGACCTCACCAGGGGTCAATGAACAAGCCGAGTGAATGGTGAAGAACTCGGTAAGGTGACATTTTCAGCTACTGCAATTACAACTTATTTGTTCTTTTTTTGTCCAAACACCTGCCATTGTACAATATTTGACTGCAACGGATCTCTTGGCCACCATGATTGTATTTTATTTTTTCAATAATCTAGTTTTAAAAACCGTTAGATAGTTGTGTAAGATACCGGAATGTAGTAAAATTTGCATATTTTTTCTCTTGACCTTTTTTATTGCAACAAACATAAATCAGCTAACTGTCTCCGTCTAGCCTCTGGCTACTACATGCAGTTAGCTTGTACCACATATCTAGTTATATTTTCCTTTTTCATTTTCTTATACACTGGTAACTACTTTACCAGTGAAAAAAACTAATGTATTGTATTCATTTGATGTATTGTATTTTCACTTGGGGCTGGCTGACAGTGACAACAGTCAAAATCGGATCCAAGACTGCAATAGCTATTGGCAAAAATTAGCAAAGCGAGCTTAACTTGTTGTTCACTCACATGTTTGATGGAACGCAAATTGACAAAATACATTTTTCGAAAGGAACCGAGTTGCTGGTGCAATTTTTAAACTTAAAACTTAAACTTATCTTATCAGTCAGTCAATGAGAAATGCCAACACAAGTGAGGGAGTGCATCAACTACATAATTTTTGCGATTGCACTTCAAGAAATACTTTAAAACGTTAATCAGCCAAATTTCTTTTATCGGGCTGACCAAATCGAGCGTCCGAGAATGAATGGAGTAATCCGGACTTATTTTTTATCAATGAGACGGCATCTCTTCAGTGTAAACTAAGAAAATAGCGCTCCCTTCAAGAAAAACAAAAACACAATCAGTCGAATATGTTAGGTCTATGTTCCGATCTAGCAACAGAGCGAAATGTAGAAATGTTAGTAATCAAACGAAAACAGTAAACGATTCGGCGCACGGCCTGTTTGTGTAAAAACGCAAATATACAATTATATAGGTCCGGCGGTACCGTTATTCGTTAATCCCGAACAACTAGTGCCAGGAACGGAACCTTAGGTAACTTTGCGATTTTAAATAACTGCCCTACAGTGTTTTGCTAGATGTACCTCTGGCACCCAGGGTAGATAATTTTTAAAAAGACGATGTAATTGCAAACTGAAAACAAATTTCGTGGACAACAGCTAAAGAGTCTAAAATATATCAAAAGCTCATTGAATTGTATGCACGCGATCAAAGCCGAAGAGCCGATCGAATCGCTCGAGTCTATGGGATTTGCAATAAATATCAGTATTGCTGTAAACGCGGCAACCTTGACCTCAATGAAAATACTGAAATCGTTTTGATGAAAGGAAACACGAAACTGGCTAGCAGTCAAACCAAAGTTCACCGAGGCTTTCAGGAAATCTCATCAACTATATCGTGCTCACAGTATCCGGCGCCAGAAGTCAGCTTCAGTTAGTTCGATCGCACCCCATTTCATTCATGCTTCATATAGGGCTATTAAAGTGATACAAAATATTGTTGATATATTTTTAAAATAATTCAGTATTGAAGCTACGGTATTTTAAGGAAGCGTCATATTTTAAAACACGGTCCAAAAGGCTGGGATTGAAGAAGACCAAAATATTTTTTGGCTTAGTTTTTCCTTTGAGTTTGACTGCGAGTCCTAAGGGTAAACGGGCTCACTTTTGTCTTACAAGCGCCGCGGACAATAGTTTTACACTTCAACAGATTGTAACAATGAAAGCAGTAGCTTAAATAGCCTAGTTACTAAGTTACTAGTTAGTAAGTTTCCGTGCTAAGGAATCTTCTGACAAAACCGGTTCAGCTTCACTGCACGTCCTGAACCCATACCATTTAAAAATATGAAAGCGGGGACTGATATCAACACGCAAACAAGCCACGGCTAATCTTTGTTATATGGGAATCATTTTAACAAGCGTTTTCATTGTCTAATCCGATGATACGAGGTGCATGTAGTCGCGGGGTCCTTATTGTAGTTGTTTCCCGTAAGACTATCTCTAAAAGAAGGGAGCTGAGCGGCCGAAATACTGATCTCTACCAATAATGGTTTGGCTTGATACGGCATATGTATGTTGCGGCAAAACTTCCAAATGTTTTTTTTTATTTCAGTATTTTCTGATTTAGTGCAAATCACCAAATTCTCCTACATTAGAACCGTTTATATTCGACCACCATAAAATAGGTAACCCAGCCATTCCGATTTCCATATATAATCGTACCCTTCTAAAGTGAAAAATTAAATGAGAATAAATTAACATTGAACAGCGGGACCGGACATAGGGCAAACCAATTTGTTAGTTTGGATATCGTCCTGCATGGTTATTGACAGTGCTTAGGCCTGCAAAGGTGAAAGTAGTTTTAATATTTTTATAGAGCAAATTTACATGTAAATGTGATCAAACGCGCTTCACGATAACAATTACATTATTTTGAATAAAAATATCATGCACCTTGTTAAAAATACATCAAGATACAATTTAAGCATGCAGTGAAGTTAACCTAAAATATTTACTGCATGCTTGGTCATGTTGATAATCAAAAGTTTACTTACCTTAAATTTGGAATGGACCTATGCATTAAAAGCTAACTTAAACAGATGAGTCTCTTAAATAATTTTTAAAACGAATAAACTAACGAAACTAGCCATGCTGATTGTTTCACTATCAGTGAAAACTGTCTCAAATTGAAATACTAAATTTGTTTACTTGATCAGATTTGACACTTGACAATGAATGAGTGATGAAAACTGAAAAAAAAATTAATGAAGAAGGGTTTTTCTCTCATTTATTTCGCTGTTATTATCTCAGTTTCTTTTGGCAAACCCTCAAAATTTTGGGTCGGGTAGGACAACGGTAAACAGAAAAAAAGTTGGGATTACGGTCGCCTTAATGCTTTAATGGAGCCGAAACCAATTGTAGAATTACACACGATTTGATTTTAGGAATCCCACTGATGATCAGCTGCTGTTTTTATTTTTTTACTATTCATTTTTTTTTACATTTATTTTGAAAAACGAATGGTTGTCTTCCGTATAATTCAAGTTTGTACACGTACAATTGCGCAATTGGTTATTCAAGGTACACTTTTTTCATTTTTAATAAGAACAGTGAGGCTCAAATCACCCGAAAAAAACTAAGAACAAATTAAGAACAATTTGAGGCTGAAATGAAAATAAAAAAAAAAAAAAGAAAAAAAATAGCAAAATGAGCCTAAAAAGAAAAAAAATAGCAAAATGAGCGTGGCAAGCAGTCATCACACACATTAAGTAAACTTCGTTACTTATTATTTAATACAAATATACTCCAACTGTAAGAACTGCATGTACTGTCATCTGCTGTAAAATGTACGTGTATTTTAATTGTAGTAAAAAAAAAACTGGTCGTAAGTATACACTGGAAGGCCTTTAAAGTCGATTTTCAACTATGAAAGAAGATATCGCAGTTAAGAACATTTGAACCTCAAATTGTTGAAAAAAAATAAGAACATCGAGCCTGGGCAAAATTTTTCTGGTTCTTATTTAAAAAAAAGTGTATGCAAGACCGGACTCTTTGGCCCAAACTCTGTTTTAACTTTTTTCATTTTTTATTTTTAATTTATCACGACTGACGTTTATATT
Organism: Parazoanthus swiftii; assembly: GCA_025403585.1. Classification (NCBI taxonomy): domain Eukaryota; kingdom Metazoa; phylum Cnidaria; class Anthozoa; order Zoantharia; family Parazoanthidae; genus Parazoanthus; species Parazoanthus swiftii. Next base: position 11,832 of record JAOBYE010612854.1, read on the forward strand.
TTATGATGAGGCCGAGCATTTTTATCATATTTTAGAATTTAGTATCGCAGCTACGAAATAATCTTGAAAGTGTATATGATGCACGTTTTTTGGAATAATGTGTCTGTTTTTAAAAATACAAAATACAAAAAGCTGTTCCCAACTGATGTGTGTGCCCATGAAAAGGCGTTGTCATCGATCGCCTGTTTCAGATAACCAAAATCAAACTTGAATTTGTTTTGTTCTCTCGCGATATTTAGCCGCGATTCTCTGTTCCACTTTTCGAAATTTATAGACACAAACGTTCTTTCTTACTCTCAGCCTAAGGGCCCGATTACATGGAGAAATTCAGCCCGGGCTGAGATTTCAGCCCGGCTAGGGGGGCTGAAACTTCAGCCC
>JAOBYE010612965.1:0-12208 GCA_025403585.1 Parazoanthus swiftii
CGGTATTTTAGCGACTATAAAAGGAAAACCAATTAAGCTTTTAATATGTCATGTGAATACTTTAGAATCGCGGACTGGATAATAAAATCTAAATATAGTAGAGTGCGATGTTGTACTGAAAACTGTGTTTGGGGCCTGCTTGTTCAAGGCTAGTTTGGAGTGGCAATGCGCGGTCCGTGCGTGGCAGTAATTTGAATCCGCAGCTTTGAACGATCTGGGGAAGATTGCAGTATGTGGGTGGGACCAAATGAGAAATGTTTTGTTAAATAAATGTCAAAAACCTGCCAAACTCTTGCACATTAGTGCTATCCCTCAGTATGGTAGCCCAAGGAGACTGGTCTACTGATCTGAGCAAAAAACTGATTTTGCATCAGCCTGATTAAAAGCTTGCCTGGTGCCAGTGGCCAATATCTACAACTCCCCTATCCCGGAAATACGTTAAAGCTGCTCTTGAAAAACACTGTTTTTGGTGTGAATCTGAAAAAATTGTTTCGATAAGCTGTAAGTCGGCAGTGTGGGAGAAAAAGATTTCTGTCTTTTTCTGGCCAACATTCTTGGTTTAAACTTAAAAGTTTAAATGAATGTGGAATGTGGAAACTTAATAGAGATTCTTTCGTATATGGAACTAGACGAACGGAAGGTAATGGTTCAAAGCGTGGTAGGTGACTGGAAATGACTCGAGCGGAGTTAAGTATTGCATCTGTAAAGTGTTTGGAAAGGGCGCTACAAAACTCGAAAAGACTGGAAGGCATCAGATACTGGGAGAGTAGAAATTTTGCGAGTAATCAAGTCGGAAAACGTAAACAAAAGCTGCTGAGAGACGAAAAACATGGCAAGGCAGTTCAAACTAGAAAGACACACTTGTGATAAAAGGTCCAATCATGCTTAAGCAGTACTGCGCCAATAAACTCAGTTTTATTGTCATTGCGCCTTAATGGAAATGGTTTTCTGCCGCAAGTCGAAAAGTCGTAATCCCTTTCATACCAATTTGTGACAGAGGACCTTTCAGCATCCATTTTATATCCATCCATATATCCATTTAGTTTTCATCGGTCATTTGATGTTAAGTGTGATTTGTAAGAATTCGTCACTGAATCGACCTTCTGCTAGCCTATAAGCAATATAAACATTCCTATTTGAGGTAATTTTACAAATTATCAAGCTCGAGTAGCTTTGGCGTTTGCAAGTTTTTTAGTCGCACTTCTAATTCATGCTTATTGCCGCGAGGCAAAGGCGAACAGCGAAGTATTCCAGTAGGCATCCATTTCGGGTTGTCTGCGCATTTTTACGCATCAGAAGCCAGGTTCGTTTGAGGTTTTCTTCGACCGACCAGTGGATCGGTGGACCGACCGACTGGAATTTACAATCCTCTCGTTTTTATGCCAAACCGTAAAAGAAAGTTTCTGCAGCATTTCTTTGCACGATGTTTCGAATTTATAGGGAGATTATCCTGAATCTTAAAAGGGAAGTCTCGCATTTTGTTGGTCTCGTGTACTTGGTTTTTGATAAAGATTTTTAGAGCATCTTTGCACAGCCGGATGGCCAACACAGCATTCATTGCCCGCTCAGTCGTTTAAACTCGGAAGATTTATATAAAATAAACCAGATGCTTCAGTGTGCAAAATACTCACAGTCAGCACTCAAATCTAAAAAAACATGGAGATGCGAATTGAGCTGGTCTTTGTTTACATCGATGCAAGTGCTCAAAATTGATAATAAACCGGCATTAGAAATCCCTATTCCAGAAATGAAAATAGATCTGGAACCATCTACCCAAACGGTCTCAGAAATCAATTCTACAAATGCTTATTTTACGATAACGTACCATACGCAATCGCTAGCGGGTACAAACCGTGATGAGATTCGGACAGAGGATTTTCCTTATAGCATTGTTTCTTAGATGAAATAAAGTCACGTGCATTGTGCAAACGCAACAGTGTCGGGAAAATTATTAATGATGAAACATTCGTTTGAGCACTGCCTTCTGGGATCGTTTCAGTAGACGAATGCAGTCCTTTTATAGTTTCCAAAGTGGCGTAAATATACTCAACAGATGTTATCTCTGTCAGCCTGTTGCGAGTGGCTTCGCTGTTTATATATTTGTAGACGTTTGACTGAGCTGTGAGTAAAAAGAGCCAATCTTTGTTTACATCAATGCATGTGCTCAATAGACTGGCATTAGAATAAATATAAATTTTGTCAGCCGATTGCAAATGGCTTCCCTGTGTTCGATTGAGCCGTTTACTCGTAAGTAAAAGAGCCCGTCTTTGTTTGTCCAGCTAGTGGTCAACCTTGGGAAGTGTGCTTCCAGCAGCTTTCGAATACATGCGGTGCGGACCATGAAAGCAAATGTTGATTGCATTGCGGATGCAAGATCAACACATTATTTCACGATGTGTTGGAGGGCGTTTGTTAGAGCCGCATGTAATGACAAGACAAAGTTTTATTAGCTTGGATATTTTTCGGATCCCTCCCCCTTGATCCCCGATCCTTGTTTTCCAGATTCGCCGATCCCCATCCTTGTTTTCCAGATCCTTCGGGCCCCTTGTCCCCGATCCCTATATTCCAGGAAACCTGAAACAACGGTGAACACCGAGAAGCCAGCCTTTAGACTTGATTAAATTTTAAGCAAATAAACGGGTTGAATGGCCTGTTTTCCATAAAATGCTGATGAAAACATCTTATTTGTTACTTTTTGACATTTATAGTTAGTAACTCGTAGCACTCTATTAGCGTTGCTAACTTCTAGTTTAACAGAAATCAGCTCTTTAATATCTTTAATATCTTGCGCATATTTGTTTAACTTTCACCAATGTGAACAGTATTTAAGAAATGGCCGGAGTTTTGTTTTGCTAATATCTTGATATTTCATTCGACCAGTTAACCATATTTGACGATCATAAAAGATTGCAAAACAGAATGGTCTTAATAAACATGACAAGTGTACCAATAACCGGATCTGGGTTTAGCAGATGTTATGGTGAAAGTGAGACAAACGGACGTCAACTAATGATCGATATCGGCCTATGTCAAATAACCGCTAACTTGATGCTAATGTATTTTTATTTGTTCTTGTTGTAGCCGCGGTTATGCTGTATCATATACTTGTAATCGGGTACCTTTAGTCTTTCGGTCAGTTGTTGTACAACCCTCCAAGCTTAAAACCGTTTCTTCGAGTACATGTATTTTAAAACTGATTACAACCTACATCATCGAAGAAGTATCCCAAAAAAGGGTCTTCACACGGGAATTAAATCCCTTTCCGATTGCTTTTACCGGTTGTTGGTTTTTTCTCATTTTGGCAAGGTGGAAACAAAACGAACAACAAGAAAGAAAGTTCAACAAAGTACAGAAATATAGAAAACCCCTCTTTCTACTCGTTTTAGCATGCACGTTTATTAACCTTGATAACGGCTTCATATGGATAATCAAGCATTGATAATTTCCGAAATAGTCGATTAAAACTTGATATCAGTTGCATCTTAACACATAGTCAGCACTGAAATTCTCAAGAATATCGTCATTTTGAAATAGTAGACTGCTGTGCTGCACTACCTAGCAACCATTCGGCACCGACATGAGAATCTTTAACTATTTAGTTTTAAAGGGCTTCAGGCTATATTGATAACTTTCATTTACTATACTTCTTCCCTTTACATCATCTGCAAACCCTCCCCAATCTCTTTTTCTTTAAAGGGAAATTTTACTTAAGAACGTTATGACTGGAAAATGGACCAGAATTCGGAACCTTGCTCTGAACATGATTATACATGGAGCTATTTTTAAAGCCACAAGAAATTCTTGAAATTCTTGAAAGCCACAAGAAATTCTTGAAATTCTGCTTTGTGTTTTTGTTTTGGAAATAAAATATAAGTGCCAATACAGCCTTTTGCGTTGAAGTTGATTCCTGTATATAAAGTATTCGGCAATGCATGCTGGCTTGTCTAGCTGTAGCCTGCGTACCTCGGCGTTCCAGTCAGTCGAGAGAGGGAGAGACGAGCGGCTCGCTTCTATGGCTGACTTCGCCGCTCGTTTCTCCCTTCCCCATTGACTGGAACGCCGAGCTACGCAGGTTTGTCTAGCTGTGGGATTCTAAAGAAGAAACCTTTTTTAATTTTATCAGAAACTTTCATCACCTGACACTGTGCCTAGAAAGCGTTCATTTCGTTGCAATTAGTCAAAAGTCGTTTTAGGATTAGACGTTTGGGATGTTCTTTACTGTCAGTAACGAAATCATTTGTCTCCCTCCATTAATAGTTCTATTTTGAGCTATGGTTTGCTTTTAATAATCTCAAGTCGAGCGCGGGGGTCGATTGGAATCCTTAATTAAATTAAAAGCTTCGCTCTGAGCCAAGAAACGGCCGTTCCTGCTTTTTCCAAAAAAGGTGCGTCTTTTGTAGTCGTAGAAAACTAACCGCGGTTGCTCGAAGGAAAGTTAAGCTTAACCTGATCTCGTCGTTAAACTACTTCAAACCAGATTAAGTTTTTACACAATATGTTGTTGGTTGGAAGCCATGGCTTCCTATGCTCCAACACTCGTGACTTCAGTATCTGAGTTCCTCCTACTGAGGTAAGTTATTAAACTTTAATCTGCTTTCTAGTTTCATATTAGTACATCGTACTAGTATATCATATTAGTATATCAAATTAATGTTTTGTCCTGTTTTTCTGATGTATTTATGCAAGTAAAGGAGCCAAATTAACATTCAGTTAAAATCAGCTGTTCAACCTTGCACCTGCAGCCACTTCCCCTCACTTTGAATACTTTGCCGATTAGTGTATACCAAACGACTGTAACTTGACACATATAATGCTTTTCTTTCGTTAAGACCAAAGTAAACTTAATTACTGACACCCGATTTACACGTAAGTAAAATTTGGCAAAGTTATCGTTAAAGAACTTTTCTTATAAGTGTTTGCAAAAAGAATCGGAGAATGGATGCTGATCTGCTTCCAGTGACTTGCCTCGCGACATCAATTTTAACTGTTGTGCTTGTCGCTGTTACAACAGTGTTCAATGGTTTTCTTCTTTATGTCCTTTATAAGGATCCGCTGAAACGTTTTAAAAAACCCGTCACAACTTTTATCAAGGCTCTTGCCACCATGGACTTCCTCACCGGAGCGTTATGCAATACTGGTCAAGCGAGATTTGAAATCCGCTGTGCGCTGAAGATGAAAACGGAGACAGCATTTGAGTTGAGGGGGTTCACTGCGATTGTTTCTTACTTCACCGTTAACAGTGCCACTCTGTTGATTTTAGCAATGTCGGTGGAGCGCCTTCTCGCCGTTGGATTTCCCCACTTTTATCGTCAAGCAGTTACGAGGAAACGTGCAAACTTGTGCGTCATCGGAGTTTCCGTTTATTGCTTTGTATTCTCTCTGCTACAGATAGCTGAGGTAGATATAATTCTTTGGCAAACGGTGGACCTTTATATTCACACAGTATGCCCGATAATATTAGTGATGGTGACATACGTCGCTATTTACTTCATTCTACGAAAACAAAGGAAAAAGTTTCAAACCGTCAGCGGTAAAATAGACGTGAACGATGGGAGAATCAACCAAAAGCGTAGACGGAACCAAACGCACAAACAGAAGAATGAGCGAAAAATTGTTTCCACGGCCCTTATCATAACTTTGCTTTTAATCCTTGCTTTTCTACCTTATACCATTGTGATAATTGCAGCAGCAAATTGTAAAAGTTGTGTCTCCAAGAAATGGTTTGCTGTCCTCGGTAGAATTGCTATACCGCTTGCGTTCAGCAACTCGGCCGCCAATCCCTTTGTGTACATGTTGCGCATGCATGATATTCGAAGATCCATTAAGATGACATTGGGCTGGTCACTGCGAAACAAAAACACTGTTTCAGTTGAACGTCCAGAAAGAAGCTATGGAGAAGGGAATAATGCATCAGAGGTTGTTACTAATCAGTCAAACTATGTGTATAGAAACACTGGAGAAGAAAATGATTCGAAATGTTAAATTTTCTTTGAAATGTTCGTAGAAGCACTCAGTTTTATGTTTTCTGGCAGGGTATTCCAAAGTGATCTATCACGGTAATAAAACGTTTCCTGATCGGTGGTGCTTCTATAAAAAGAAAGTTTAGTGAATTCGAATTTCGGGTCGAGCGCCCACTTATTGTGTCTCTCGTAACAAACTGTTGTGGTAGGTAGTTTGGAGCAAGATTGTTAATACATTTATAAGTTAATACAACGTCTCGATAAAAAAGATAGGGCCTGACGGGAATCCAGTGTAGTTCCTTAGGGAGATTTAGCGCTTTTTTATGTCTCATGTGTAAGGTCAGTAATTGACTATGCATCCCCTGTTTTTCACAATAGCCTCCCACAATATTTGAAAGGCGAGTTGGCACGATTAGAAAAAAGAGCGCTTTCTATAATTTCTTCAGGGAAATGAAACTCGGCAAGGGAGGTGGAGATAATACCAATTTTAGACCATCACAACCAACTGTGTAATAAGCTTTTCGAAAACATTCGTAATGCCCCAAATCACAAGCTGAAGGCTCTACTTCCACCTGTTCGTGATAATTCACGATACAATCTCAGACACCAAAGAGTTTTTAACACACCGAAGCTTTTTACCAAAAGAACAAGCAACACATTCATCTATTCAATGATTAATGTTTAAGAAGTGATTTCAATATAAATTTACATATAGATATTAGCGATTTTTCTTATCTCATTTAGTTATCAAGTATAGTTATGTATATATATTTTTTATATATAAACGTGTAAATAAGTATTTATTGTAAGTAATAGTCAAATCATTGTAAATATTTGCGTAATTCAGCCATACAGCTGCAATGCAATAGTAATAAAACTATCTATCTATCTATCCAGTGTAGTTCTTTTAGATGATATGGTCAAATTTCCTAGACTTAAAATAAATCGTGCAGCAAAATTTTGAACGGATTGTAGTTTTTGAGTGTTTTTGTCGTGGTGTTTGACCAAACAGAAAAGCAGTGATAGAGTTTGCTGAACACTAAGCTTTTTATAACTGTAATACGTAAGTCTGTTCAAAGCGTGCTTTACACGGTTAATCTGGCCCAAACCTGACGTGCACGAAAAGACGTTCTTTATAATATGATAGTCGAAGGAAAGGTTTGAATCCAGACTTATTCTGAAATCTTTTGCTGATTAAACTGGCAAAATTTCTTTGCCCAGCAAGGACGAGCGGAAGTTAGGGATTTTCGATGTTATTCTGGGGTTTCCAAAGAGCATAAGTTTTGTCTTGGGTGCGTTAAGGAGTAAGTAGTTATTAAAACACCAGTTCCGAATCCTGGTGCGATTGTTGTTGATCTTTGTTAAAAATGAGGCACTTTCTTGAAGGGGGAAGTTATGTAAAAATTGTTATCATCGATGTAAGCCCTGGATGAGCAGCTTTGGGGGACTGTAGGTAAATCGTTGAGGTAAATGCTGAAATGAATGGACCCGAGGATACGGGACTCTGCTGTGTACTGGTAGTTTATTCGACAGCTCGGAACTGATGCGCACGGCTTGAAATCTTTCTGATAGATAGCTTGAAAACCGGCCTAAAGCCTTAGGCGATAATCCGATATCCTGTAGTTTCAGCATGAGAGCTGAATTTCATGGTTTAAACTATCAAATGGTTTGCTCATGTCCAAAAAAAACAATTGCGGCCATTCACATGAACACATGAAAAATTGGGGAATCAACCCACACCTAGGATGTAATGAGACTCGCAAAAGAAGAGAAAAAAGAATCATTACTGTAGCTCCCCACGGAATCAATGAATGGTTTTCATTCACTCAATTTCAGACATTTCCCGACCAATTAAAAGCTACACAATCCACAATCCCTCAGTTTGCTCTGACGAAGGGTTAACGCTCGGAATGACAGCTTTTCATCAAACCTTACGAAGAAAAAACACCATATCAACCTGTGTTGATCAAAATCGTATGTACACCTTCCAACAGTTTGCTAACTTTAGATCTAATTTAGGTGAAACTCAAAAAAAACATGAGAACTCCAAAGAGCAAACAGTGAGCGAAATTATCCTGAAGCAGCAAAACTCTTTGATTATGAAGGATAATTTAGAATTTTGCTTACTAAAGAACTTTCCAGAATAACTGAGAAAACGCGAACTTTTTTGCAGTGACTGAATTGCCAATTTTAACCCGTAAAACCTACGACCAATAACCCCGATCTTTAACTGTAGGGAGTGACCCGCCCCCGGAAGTTCAATGGTGTATCCCCTATTTTGGTTATAAAATACACTCTTTTTTGTATACGAACGTCTAGTTTTAGGGCTGAGGCTAGAAGTTCTTAATTATTTCGAGGATTTCAACCTTAAATGTTCCAAGCAATCACATAATACAATAATTTATTTTCAGTCGATAACGTGGGGAAAGGTTGCCCTTTTTCCCAAGCTCATGTTAAAAACACTCGATTATGTATATAGCACTGAACTCTGTGAGCAGGTGACGTGAATTGATCTGTTTTACATTTTAACCCGGCACTGTTTTAAGACTGTAATATCGTTTTGAACAATCAATTGCAGTGACGGAAAAGCTAAAACAACCAATCGACTAAAAAGCCTTTTTTGCCTGTAAAACAAGCGATTTCAAAAAGGATATAGTTAACTCGTGATTAAACTTCGTGCCGTGCAATTTTGGTCTGAACTCATACTTGTGACTTCAAATTTAACTCTCGCTGGGCACTTGTTCGATTTATTGTTTTTCAGACCAAACTGCACTCCACTCAGTTCAACTGTTGTTATATGGATTATTCCACATTTGGATGTCAAATTCGATGAAGTGTATCGAGCTTCGCCAGATGTTGTTTATTGAAGTTTCAAAGATAATAAAAACTGGAACGGTTTCTTAAATCTTTTAGCGTTATTTGTCCGGCCCCATCACAGTCACTTATGTTTGTCAAAATTCTTTTTAAATTAGTTAGCGTTTTCCCAAACGTTATGACGTTAGTTAGTTGTAATATTGAAATGATTACAAAGTAATGACGCTTGTTATTTTTAACGTTGAAACGATTGATTTGCGCAGTTTGTGTAGGCATTATATATGATCAAATAATGTGTTTTCCTTGACAAAAGAAACTTCATTTCCGCAGTAGAAAATAAGTAAAGAAACAGGGGTTTTTTCCATTCCTTAGACAATGTAGATTTCACTGGCATAAAATTCAAGGTGTTCCTAGTGATTGCTTCGTTCACCACAAAACTAAAGAATTTCCTTCTATCGTAAACTTTTACCCGTCTTTATTTGTGTTTCGTGTATGTATGTTTGCATGTGTCCCCCCCCTTTTTTCTTAATATTTTTACGCTTCTTTTAATATATAAATCAATTACTTCAAATTCTTATCCTGCCTTTGACATTAGCTTAGGCAGGAGTCGCATACTTTTCAAGAGTGTTTTCCGGAAAAAAATTTTAGGTTTAATTTCTGTGAAAAAATTTTTTTGAGGTCGAACTTCAAAAAAAGCGTTAATCTTTGCAGTTACATTATCCTTACTCCCCCTACCATGCGCGGACATTTAGCGCAAAAATTAGTTTTGTAATCATGGATCCAGTCGAAGGATTAAAACTCGTTGTAAGCGTAGTTTTTGTTCTAAATTTATAGATTAAACTTCGGCAGTTTGTGTATTATAACATTTTATACTAAACGAGCTAACATTCCTCTTATTTCCGAATTTATTAAGAAGCGTTCTAGTTTCCATTAAGATGACAAGTGATGACAGCAGTCTATTGTTTTCGACCAACTTTTCCAGAATTTCACCTGCTACACCCCTACAGCACGGCTCTTTTGATGTTTTTCCGTCTGGAAAAAAAATTTCCATCTCAGAAAATACGCGGTCGCACTCGAAAAACTGACGCGATGACAGATAAAAGTGCTAAAATAAACAGAAAACGTTTTTTTTCAAGTGCGACCCTGGCCTAATACAAAAACTTAATGACTGCACATGATATTAAATTATAAACAAAGATTGCTATTTACTGACATTGAAAAATTCTCGAAAACTGGCTAAAGCTGGAAGACAAATTGCAAAATTAAACACTTATATTAATGTGACTTGATTTACAAAGGCGACAATCATTAGAGGGATTCTTAACGTTCAAATGTGAAAGTTTTATTAAAAATTGAACTTTTGTAGAGCTTAAAATTAATGAAAATATGAAAAGCATATGTTAAGCCTGTTTCCCATAGACGTAAATCGTCGCAAACAATTTGCGGAGGGGTGTTTGCGAGCCAGCGTACGCATATTGTTTGTGTTATTGGTAATACATTTTACCATTTGTTTCAGACATGTCTCGTTTCTGTCTCCGACGATCGCAAACAAGCCATAAAGATATAATTTTTCTATCTTTACGGCAGGTCGGCGACCGTTTTGGATGCGACAACGAGAAATAGGTGACGTGGGAATGCCATTGCAAAGAGTTTGCGAACGATCGCAAGTAGTTTGCAGTTTGTCGCAAACAGTTTGTTTATCATCGCAAACATCCCTCCCCAAATCGTTTGCGTCTGTTTCAGCGACGATTTACGTCTTTGAAACAGGCGTTAGAACTTTACGATAATTAAATGATTAATTAGCTCCTTGAAAATATTTCTCTTACATCAGTAAAAGATCCATTAACTAATTTATAACCATGCGGTACAGTATAATACATGTAGATGCTCAAGTATTCACAACTAGAGCTTCTTTCTTCATAAAATGTATATTACGACTGAATATTATAACTACCACTTACGCGATATAAATCGATGAACGAAAAAATGGGAATCCAACTTGTTTTAACCCGGCTCTAATCTTTGTATGTTTTCCGTTTCTTTTTAATATTATAGTCAAATTGACGCTACAAATACTTTATCTTACCGATGATGCAAAATATTCACAGAATCTTGTTTTTCAATAAATTTTTAGGGAAAGTCATCATATTTGGAGCAAATTACGGGAATATCAAGGAAGTTCTCGATGGTTGAAAATAGCGCTTGCAAGCACTCTCTTGCCCCCCTCCCCTCGACAGACATATATGTCTGAGACCAGATCTTCGCTACACCGAAAACCTAATAACTTCATTTACGGTATTCGCGGCAAATTTTCAGGATTTACATATAAAATGAAATACCTATTAGAACAATCAGCAATAGCAAAAAAGCTAGATTAACTATCAACTGCAATTACACATATCTTAAAAAAACTATAAACAAAAGTACCTGCTTTTATAAGCACTGTGTGTGCATGAAAAAAGTTCAGTTCTCGATGAACTTGGGGGGAGGCTTATTCTTGCACAGCCTGCACCATAAAACACATGTCCGTCGTTCTCATGAAGCCTTCTTCTCTGTTCTGCTACTGGCGAGATCACTCCTCTTGTCCTAGAAAGACCCAATAGGCTGTTTAACGCACTTCGAAATGTCACAATTCTTCGGTAGTAAATACAGGGTTCAATGCACGTGGTTAAGGACGGCAGTAGAATCATCCATGGGAGCACTCGAGAAGTCTTTTCCGATGCTATACTTGCTACAAGAATTGGCAGCCAAGACACAATCGACACTCCTAAGACAACTGCGATTGTGATGTTTCCGCGTATTTTAGATAACCTGCCTCTTGTCATTTCTACGTGAGAATATTGCGCTACGATTTGCCGGCGTTGCTTACGACCAGTTAAGTAGATCCGTATATACAGTATCAATACTATGGCTAAGTTAAAGCTACTAAAATGGTATAAGGGTACCCCAGTTTTAAATAGGATCAGAACAAACAGGCCTGGCAGAATCCAAGCACAAGCGATTGCAAACTTAACTCGTTTCTCGGTTATCCACGTAAAGTAGCGCAACGGAAAACACATGTACGTGAAACGATCGAAGGCGATCATGGTAGAACTGCAAATTGTTGCCATTCTCAACCCATAGCCAATTCCTATACGAATATCAGCAACTACGTGAAAGGGCGTGTCTGTGCTGAGGAACCAGATATGTACCGGCTGAAAAACGGCCGAAAAGAGAAGATTGATGATGGAAAGGTTTAGCAAAAGCATCGTTGACGTACCGAGTTCGCGCCTCCAGCGAGACCGAAGAACGGTCACACTTATCAGTAAGTTTGAGAAAAAACCTACGGTGCCAATTATCCCAGAGAAAATACACAAGATTAAGGATACTGTAGACCTTCAGAGGGTGCCTGCCTAAAAATGCTTCGTGACGGGCGAGAATTTATCCAATATCGA
>JAOBYE010613076.1:0-12208 GCA_025403585.1 Parazoanthus swiftii
AGATAGATAGATAGATAGATAGATAGATAGATAGATAGATAGATAGATAGATAGATAGATAGATAGATAGATAGAAGTTCGGAGAAGATTTAGAAAACTCTATCTTGAGCACTTTGCACCTAGGTTGACTAAGTTAGAAGCCTTCTCTGATCGATTGCCTCGCGAGATCGTCGACTGCACGTTAGAGGTTGCTGTCATCGCCTTTTTGCACAATTTCCGATAATGAGATATCATCTACGAATTTCCAAAAGTCAGCTGACGTATTAATTTCATTGATCATGATTAGAAAGAGCCAGAGGCCCAGTTTGGTGCCTTGTGGGACACCGGCTGACACGCTGCGCCATTCCGATTGGCAGTCCTGTGACAATTTAACACGCTGTTTGCGATCGGTTCAGAAGTCGGCGATCCAGTGCTTGATTAGCTTTGGCATGTCATATGAAGACAGCTTCTGCATCAGGATCTTGTGATCTATGAGATCGAACGCTTTCCTAAAGTCGAGAAGAATTACCCTGGCAGTGGCACCGTTTCCGTCAGTATTGGCAAGCAAGTTGTGTGTCGTGCTAATTAGCGCGTGTGTTGTGGAGGAAACTGGAATAGTTCCAAACTGTCTCTGATCGATATTCTTCAACACAGCTGGTTTTACATACTTCTGAATGATGTGATAAGGGAAATGGGTCGGAGGTGTTTATTGACATCTTTGATCGTTTTTTTCTTTCCAGGAGGGGGGAGACAACCCTCGCGAAAGGAGGTGTTTAGTATATTAGTGACAGGGTCGGATAAAAGGTCAGCGTTCTCTTTCAAAAGCCAACCGGGAATGCCGTCCGGCCCTTTGTCTTTGGTGGCGTTAATTGTTGATAACTTATGAAACACGGACATCTCGAATATTGTTGGTATTTTGTCGTTTGTGACGCTGTTCAGAGCTTTGGTGCTCTGTTTCCCGAAAGGGTTGTTGGTAAGTGGCTCAAAACTCTGCATAGGGGCCAAGAAGTTTGCACTGATGTGGTTCGCAAGGTCCTTGGCTGTTAGCTCGCAAACACCCTCCAGGTGGTGGATGGACCTGAGCACGCTGTCTCTGGCCCCAGAGGGATTAGTGACTCCACCCAGTCTCTTGATTTCTTTCCACCAGCATGCCGAGTTGCACTCCTTGAGGTGTTGTACTTTGTTTTCATAGTATTTGGAGCGGCAAGTCTTGCGTTCGCGATTGATCTGATTTCGCAAACGTTTAAACTCTACATAGTTTCCTTGACTGAGTGCTTTTTGGCGGGTCTTGATAAGGCAAAGTGATTCAGATCGCCGAGAACAAGTTACTCACTGTTTGGGTGTTCTGACTCCAGATAAATTAAGTATTTTATTAAATAATTTTGCAATGGCAGTTCTGGACCTTTAGGCAAATATTGAGGTTTTACGACATTTAAGTCAAAACTTAAAAGTTTTAAAATCCGGCCATAAATCGAGACATGCTTTTTAAACAAAATTGTTTATTAAGGGAAATTACAGGAGTTTTAGAATCCTAAACTAGCAGCAGGTGTCCTTGTTGGCTATTTACAAACATGACCTTGGCTTGAACTAACCACAGATCAGAATGGAGACTGGGTTCGAACTCTGAATTCCGTGCTGGAATGACAACTACGCACGCGTGAGTTGAAGCAAGAAACAACACTGGCAAATTTCAAAGATAGGGCCTAAAAACCTCAATTAAGCAACTTGTTATTTCTTTTCGCTCAAAACTAGGCAGTTGACCTACTACATTCGACGAAGAAAACTAAGATAAGAAAACTTTGTGTGTTTTAAACGTCTAAACCCTCAAATATTAATGGAACGATTCACATGCTTAGTTAATCCAGATAACGCTATGGCTTTGTTCCGAAGGCAGAAATATCATAGTCGGTAATATCTATAGATGGTTTCGAACATGCAAACAGTAATGTAATAGTGGAATAGCCAATTGAAATTACAGCTCGCAGCCGTAAAGCTCTGCTCGAAGAGTTATCCAGTTATACCAGGCCTTGGGGTTTATCCTCACATATTTTGCAGTGAAGGGCTCCAAGAATGTGTTGGTAACGACGGTAGATCCGTTCGTGTTTCCCGTGAACACCTGTGAGAAAGAAGGAAACACCGGTTAAGGCTTTGTTCACACTTGGGATGTGAGAGGTGTCCATTGTGAAAGGGTGCCAAAAAGGAGAGGTGTCCGTAGAGCAGAAGTGTCCGTTATAGAGGAGTCGGTAGTAGAAAGGTGTTCATTCGTAAAGCCAGGTGTTCATAATAAATAGGCGCAAATAATAGAGAGATGTCCATCGAGGACAGGTGTCCATAGCAGAGAGGTGTTTAAACTAGAGAGCTGTCCATCGAAGACAGGTGTCCATAGCAGAGAGGTGTTTAAACTAGAGAGCTGTCCATCGAAGACAGGTGTCCATAGCAGAGGGATGCCCATAGTAGAGGTACCGGTGTCAATAGCAGAGATGTTTCCATAGTAAAAAGGAATCCAAGGTAGAAGGGTGTCCGTTGTAGAAAGGTATTCCTACACAGATGTCCATAGCAGAGAGGTGTACATAGTGGACTGGTGTCTATTTTAGAGAGCACATCATAACAAAGAGGTGTCTGTATTTAAACTTTTGCCAGTACTCAGTCTCAAAAATCAGTTTAAGGTTGCTTGGACGAAAGGGGGGTGGCTAGTTTAACTATGCCACCAATGACCATTAAACTTTCTGAGATTTCTATCCTTCATTTTATGTCTCTTGCTATTTAAGTCTACAAAGGAGTTCAACAGCCACTTATTTATTCTCCGCTAAATCTGCCCTTAGCTCTGACGGTTCTTTCTTGACAGCTGTCTTCAGGACTAGTTAGAAGCTGAGATAAGACTTGGGTGTTTCCTGTCACTGTGAAACTAAAACTATAAACCAACATCAGCACTAACCTTTACTGTACCGTTTTCCTTATACGGTTCCAAGTTGGCGCCATCGCTACTGTACCAGATGGCGTATTTTGTTACCCAATTTTTGCCTTCGTACGGCCTTCCTTGGGTCGCAACGCGCGTGACCTTTCTTTTCTGACCAAGGTCTACCTGAAAATATTGATTTTTATTGAGATGTCCGCTGGCCCATGCGGCGATATCGGTCAAGTCATGATAAGGTAACTTGGGCTGATTGTTAAGTCTTCCACGCCATGCTTCGTGACCGCTTCCATATCTAGATGAAGCTATTATTTGATTGTTTGGAATAGCACCGTTTTCCATCCCCAACGCCGTGCCAACGGTGCATTCTGGGAATACAGGATGGATTGAGAGTAAGTGACAGAGGTAAAACGCCCAAGCATTATGTCATCAGAAGTACGTACATACATCTCATTAGCCTCATTTGCTCGGTCCGTACAGTAAGTTATGGACCGAGATTTTTTCCTTCCTTTTATGGCCCAAGCGCGAAGCGCGCAGGCTATAAAAACCAGGAAGGAAAAACCGAGGATCCTTAATTTGCCGTACGCACCGTGCAAACGAGGCTAATATGATGTTTTTAAATGGCTTTGTTGATTATTTGAAGCAAGCGAGGCTGTAAATGACAGCCGCTCCCGAACTAGAGGTCCGTACGGCTACTTACGGATCTGAAACTGACCAATCACAGCACGCGCAATCAGTCAGCCATATGATATAAATAACTATGTGATTAAATAAGGCCGTAAGGAAGTCTGCAAGTGTCAAGAAGTGTGAAAGTTTGAAAGTAAGAAAATTAACAAGTAAATAAGTGACTTAGTAAGTAGGTAGGCAAAAAAGGAAGTAGGTAAGTAAAGTAAGTAAGTAAGTAGCAGCAAGTACAAAATAGATTAATTAATGAATAGGAATTTGTCAGAATTATCATCCAGAAAGCGAATTAAGATCTAGCCACATTCCCTAAATCTGGAACCTCTAGAAATCATTAACAAAAATTCCAATTTCTTTGAGAGAAGTCTCATTCAGTATGTTACGCTTCCGCCAAGGAACTTGCTCCCTGGTGTCGAGACAGGGCAACGAACGGAGAACTTAATCGTAAGAACCTTTTTTGCACCAGTTCTTACCGCAAGGTCCTCCAGTGTATCCGAACTTGATGCAGACGCATTTATAGGTGTCTGTACCGTAATCTGGTAGACACTGCTGTCCCGCCAAACAAGGTGACGAGTCACATCCTGTCTGCAATGAGGTAAGAGTTAGTAAAAAATAATTGATTTTTAAGGTAAATTACAGATACTTGAAAAACTACCATTTTGAAAAATACCCAGAGGATCCTGGAAACGAGTGGTCGGATACATTAAAATGTCATTATAAATTGTCATTATATGTTGTCATTGTCATTGACAATTGAGCAAAGAACTGTTTTAACTGAAATTAAATTGATGTCACATAAAGTTTTGAACGGCACTGCCCCCTTATTACTCGCAAGAACTATTAAACTGCTTCGATCGTCAAGTGATAAGTGACGATTCGCCATACGGCATCGAACTTTCGCGAGCCACTTGAGTTAAAAAGTCTCAATAGCTCTCAGGGTGTGTTCACACAAGAGACGCATGCGCAAGGACATTCACTTCCGCGTTTGTGTCACCTCCATTCACACTTGGAAGTTTGTGAAGCAAGAGCAAACGAGAGCGCAAGGTGTGCGCAAGAAAAAACAAAGTTTCCTTTTTCTTGCACTTACGTCTGCATCTGCGTCAAGTTGCATTCACACTTGTCTTTATTGGGATGGTGCCATATGCCAGAATCAGTCCGGCGTGCCTTGCGCGCCTAGTCCGTTCACCTGGTTGTCTTTATTGCTCTCGCGTCTGCGTCTGCGTCTGCGTTTGCGTTTACGTCTCTGTTTTTAAATTACGTCTACGTATTTTTTGAACAAGCTAATGACTTATAGTTTAAGCTGATTATACCTTGTTATTTATTCTTTTTAATTCATAACACAGATATAATTAGCTTTTATAGCAATCAACCCTTAGAGTTAGCACTTTTGTATTGACAAAAATATTCAAATAACAAATGGGATGTTTATTTTCTTCATTTTGTATAGCGCTTAGAGTAGTGCTGTATATGCGCTACATCAAAAATCTATTATTATTATCATTTTCATTACTATTATTATTATTATTATCATTATTATTATATTTATTATTATTATATTTACGTGTCTCCTCATTGAAACACCACTGACAAACGAACTGAATCAATCAATATTTAGAATTAAGATCTATACCGTTATATTGCTTAGTTTTCAGATTTAGGTCTGTTACACAGAGCATTTTATACTATACAATTTAGATTCTAGATTTTAGTAGCGTCTCAAATATTTATTGTTTAACTTTTGGATGGTTGTGTTGTGTTCAGTATGTGAAGCAAGTGCAGTTGGCAAGATCTCTGACTACCAACCAGAATGTCCTGGACTCAAACGCACTCCTCGAAAAGAGTAGGGTAATCCCGAGGTTGTGGATCGTTATCTGAGGGCGCAACTTAATGTCTCAGACAGAAAACCATTGTGAACCGCTGATAGCGGTCTGGCTAAGACCCTCAATCACTGAGCCATACATTTGATGTTCTGCTTGTTTATTTTAGGGCTAAGTTGTGTTCTGCTGTGTTTGGGGTAGCCTGTCTAACTTGTTGCTTTTCATCTAACTAAACTAACCTTCATCTGCCGATATTTGAAGCCAATTTTCTCAACAAATTTCGGCGGGTCTCTGTGACGATTGGAGCCACTTATCTCACACAAGTGTTTTCCGTCGATGAGGGGTCCGAGATTGTATGACTCACAGCCCCGCGTATTGACACAGTGGACCTCGGTAAAAAGAAATCACGTATCGTTAATAAAGCTTCAGTAGGAGAGCGAGCGAGCGACTGAGTGAGTGAGTGAGTAAGTAAGTAAGGAAGTGAGTGAGTAAGTGAATAAGTAAATAAATTAATAAATTAATAAGTTAGTTAATTAGTTAATTAATTAATAAGTAAGTTAGTAAGTAGTACGTGTGTGCGTGAGTGAATGAATATGTAAGTAAGTGGTAATTGATTAAGTAAGTAAGTGACTTAGAGAGTGAATAGGTAAGCAAGGGGGCATATTAGAGATGGGGCTTATCAAAGAGGTGGGTTTATTAGAGAGGGGGTTTGTTACAGAGGGGACTTTTTAGAGAGGGGGCTTATTAGAGAAAGGGGCTTATTAGAGAGGGGTTTGTCAGAGAGGGGGTAATTTGAGATAAAGCTTTATTAGAGAAGGGGGCATATTAGAGATGGGGCTTATTAGAGAAGGGGGCTTATTAGAGAGGGGTTCGTTACAGAGGGGGCTTATTAGAGAGGGGGCATATTAGAGGGGGCTTATTAGAGAGAGGGCTTACTATAAACGGGCTGATAAACAAAGGTCAAGGCACTGGAGTCAGTAGTTCTTTGAAATGTGACCCAGCTTTAATGAAAACGATGAACTTTATTTCTTCAAGTGGCGTCTTTGTTAGTTTAGCAGGGGGAGTGGAGTGAGGTTATAAGAAACTTGAGTCAGTCAGTAAGTGAGTAAGCAAGCAAGTAAACAAGTAAGTGAATAAGTAAGCAAGGAGAAACAATAACAAAAATAATACTTTTTGTGGTTATTACTATTATTATTTATTATAATTATAATTATTATTATTACTAATACTGTTATTTTTTTTGTATATTTACTGTCCCGCACTCTCTTTACAAAGGTACTGGTTGATGACAACAAGTACATACTTTTTGCAACAAAATGAATTAAATAGTCTTAACAAAACTAAAGTTCACTCTTAACACACTTATAATGAACAAAATCAGCAAACGAAATTTAAGTGTTTATGTCTATTTGGATATGCTTATTTTAAATATGTTAAGAATGGATTACCCCATTGGTTTACATTATGCAGGGGTTCTGAAAATGAAAGTATTGGCAATACACTAAGCTTTTTTATGTATAGCAAAAGAACAGTTTTGATATAGGCCAAAATAGCCTCCGCGCAGACTGTTATTCTCCTTCGCTTCCAGAGGTCTCTCACTCGGGGAAACTCGCACAGTGCAGAATAATAGTCTGCGTGGAGGCTTAGGCCAAAATTATTGGTGAAGCCCCACCTCTCCCCTCCCCCCTCCTTCTCGCCCAAACCCTTGCTACAACCCTGCGTGATTGACTACAATATTTTCCGAAACTAGATGCTTGTTACGGAATTTCAGATAGCTTTAAGTTTCATATGTAGCCTTAAAATGTCTGCAAAAGTCTAACGTGTATCAAAGAGGTCGCAGTCTTGATTTCTAAAACAGAGATATGTTAGATTGTAAAAGTGGTTGTTTGATATTTTTTCCGGCACTACAAAAGCTGTTTGAGAAGTTGTTTTGTATCAGTTTCTGGACGTATCCATGAAAACGGTGATGCTGTTAAGTAGTGATCGGAAGGCGCGGGAGTGGCGAGGGTAAAGGCTGAATGGGAGAACCAGGGTTGGGGGAGATGTCTTTTTAGAAATCTGTCCAAATTATGCACCTCTTTCTTCATCGTTTTTCATTTTCTATAGTTCATTATTGCGTCTCTTTATTATGCATAGTGGCACTGTGACGACCCAAATATAATTCTTTATAATCCTCTGAGTTATTTCTGGCGTATCAATACAAACACTCGGCTCTTTTGGATTGTTCCACAACTGATGGTCATCAATATCCAATCCAACGATGCAACCTTCTTTTACTTCTCACATAATGTACGTGTTCAAAAACACGCATGAAAAACTTCTTCCGAGATATCTTATGTAATAGTTTTAACATACCTTTGTTCTTTGAACTTGTTAATACAATACGTGAAATTAGCTTTAATTTTGATCGCAAAAATAAATATATGGTTGCAGGAAGTTTTAGTTACAAGCAACAAACAGCACATTAATGACAAGAACAGTTTCTTTTCAACGTAAAATCTCAAAGTAATTATAGATTCGTTTACAAATGTTATCGAGACTAATCTTGCTCTTTGCCGTCGATTTATTATTATTCTTTATGTTGTTCAAGTTAAAGTTTTACGTTTGTTATAGTTTAGGTAAGACCCGCATCGAAATTCCATTAAACCTAACTTTAAGAAAACTCATTAGAGTGTGGGCTGCTCTAGGTTTTGCTATTTTGTCCTGTTAAGTCAACCTAAATTTAGTCAATCCGGCAAACCTCGCAGAAAGAAGAATTGCAAAACTCATAATGTTTTAATTAGAAATGAATTCAAAAACTGAAATGACAGTGTACATGTCCAGACTTTTTGGTATTTTTCTGAAGAGTATGAACTACTGAATTTATATTAAAGAGACAAAAACACGCATCGTACCTTCATTGTGCCATAAATATAGAAACAAGTGTGCACATG
Source organism: Parazoanthus swiftii (assembly GCA_025403585.1). Classification (NCBI taxonomy): domain Eukaryota; kingdom Metazoa; phylum Cnidaria; class Anthozoa; order Zoantharia; family Parazoanthidae; genus Parazoanthus; species Parazoanthus swiftii. The sequence continues at coordinate 8,322 of JAOBYE010613076.1, forward strand.
TATTTTTCAACTCAGAGGTGAACCTTACTGTAAAAAGATTTTGAGGTAATTTCTTTTTCGAACTGCCAAATTGAAAAAAGCTTTAACTTTTTTTTATATATTCATAATCCAAAATAATCCAAAAATGTTTGCCGAGAGTGTCATTGAAGTAAGGAAATACAACATATACGTGAATGTAACTTTATAACTCAACTGAAGTTACTTTGCAGCCTGCAAAATCCGGGTTCGTACTGGTGTAAAATGGTAACCGTATATCAGCAACATTCCGGTGGTAGATTTAAAGATGAAAAATACCCTGCCGATCGACATATTTTAGAAGTGGTTGTGTTTAACTCTTCAGAAATCGATTTTGAGTTTGTATTGTAAAAGATTGCTGTTGTATTTCATCAGGAAAAATATAAATTCAAACGTTGAGCTCGCACCCGCTTGAAATTCTTTCCGGGAATGCTGTCTTTTAACACAAAACGTTTTTTGCGAAAACCAAATGTTTTGTCAGAAAGACCACTATAAACCGATCAGAATTTGATTAATAATTTAGATTTGGATATTCACATGCACGTTATATCATTACAAGCTCATATTTGTTCGTAGATATCTGGAAAAAAAACCGTTAGATCTTTTCAGCCCCTGATTTGACTAAAAGTAAAGGGATTACCTGACACAGTCCCTCTAATGTAACCCTTTTTGTTCCCAAGACATGACCAGTGAACGTTCGATCGTCTATCGGTTCATTGAACACGATGGCGCGGAAGTTATTTTGTTCCACTCGGTATTTTTCTGCCGCAGAGCAGAACGGCAACAAGAATGGCAGAAGAAACATCAAAAGCAATTTGAAGCTGGCCGTCGGAGCGCTTTCACCTGCGCCGTTGTAAAAATTTAACAGTTGCCACAATGAAAAGTTGACGCTTCAAGAACCTTTAAATCTTCAGGGGAAGTCTTCAATCCTTCCGACCGCTCCAAAGTCAATCAACCAACCACATTTTTGACAATGGGTAAAATTTCTAAGATTATGTTAAATCGATTATTTAACTCAGGGAAACTTTAACTGTGTATACATATCAAAGATCATTAATTTTTCATTACTACAAGTTCGACAAATAAACTCTTTAAGAAACACTTTATTATTGTTCTTAACTTACATATTAGTCTAGTCTTCTAAGGCAAACAGTAAATCTCTTTTAGACATGTTTTACTCGTCACGAGTTTCACCGATAAATCAGACAACTCACATTAAAAAGGACCGTTAAACAAGTTAACTTTAGCAGCCTTTACATTTATGACCTTTTAGCGAATGATTAAGCCTCTAAGTTTTAACTTTGGCGCTTTGGGTTTTGAAATAGTGTTTTAATTTAGAAAAAATGTATTTTAATTTGAGTAATGACATAAAACGGATAGTTCTTCTGCACAATACGGTAGCTAAACTAATAGTTTAAGAATAAACAAAAACTAAGAACTCTGTGAGAACATTTGAGACTGACATTCTTAAACAACTATGAACATTTAGTCCCAGCCCAAAATAAATTGTTCTTTGAGATAAATTCAAAACACAAAAAGAGTGTATAATCATGTTGTTATCACTCTTGAAAGTGAGAGTCAGTCCTGATGGTCAGTCGGAGTCGTTGGGAATTTTTCGGACCAATTTGCATGTTCATATTTGGTTATCTTCCGGATGGTTCTCAAATGTTTTATTTTACGAAAAGAAATAAAATATCACTTATTATCTGCTTGCTTCTTTTGCGACTAGTAGTTCACGCCTGAAAAAGTGTTCACCCAAAATAACTTATCGTATAGCACGAAATGTTTGCGAGAAAGTCATTTTACCAAGTATTGAGGATTCGCAAAATGGAGAAAGTTTAAATAAAACACTGCAGCTAATGGATCGGGTTTGTAAATAGTTAACTATTATTTTTCAATTTTCTTTAGCTTTTGTATTAGTGTGAAGGAACGTTAACAAGATCGTGGCGACCGGAACCCGAAGATGTGCCAGCAGCACGAAAACGTTTGTTTTATTGTGGATATCATTTTACCTTGTACATATCTTTAGAAAATATTCTTCATGGAGAATCCATTTTTAATAAACTAGTAATAAATGGAAATTACGGAAGTTTTAGAGTTCTCAACTAGCAGGAGGCATCCCTGTTGGCCATGAACAAAACAAATACAGAGCTCAGCTTGAACTCGCTAGAGATCAGAGTGGAGACTTGATTCGAACTCCGAATTTCGTGTTGGAATAAAATACTGTGCAGGCTTGAGTTGTATCAAGCGACAACGCTGGCAAATTTCCGAGATGGCGCCTTAAAATGCCATTTCTTAAAAAAATCCATATAAGAAAGATCTGTGCGTTTAAACGTTTGTTTTTGCAAACAGCTTGGTTTACGGTTCGCCAATGTTTAAATATGTAATAGTGGTTGTGTAGTTATGGAATACGTTAATATAAATTGTTCAAATGACATGCACCAATAAGTAAAGCAAAGGTGATGGTATAACGATATCAACATATTCAGTTTTAAAACGTTATATACTAATGTAAGGCGTTATGAACGCTTAAAACGTTTAACTATTATCATGTTAATTACAATAGTTATAAAAAATAGTAACAGTACTAGCAACAGATTAGCCCATTTCCGAATTATGCTCCAGTTCCTTCAAACTAAAGTTTTGAGTCGAGGCTTCGTGTCAAGAATACAGCAAATGTATGAGAGTTGAGACCAAGCCTCGATTTGAAACTATTGTCTAGAGGAACTGGAGTGTAATTCGGAAAATGATAGTAATAATAGGCTTTGATATCACCACAGTAACAGATGACAGAGCTGCTTTGTGAGTTGTCACAATAACAGACGAGAGAACTTCTTTGTGTGTATCCAGGGCCGTTGCAATCAGTTTTGGAAATTTGGGGGGGGGGGTTACACCGAGAGCCGAAGGCGAGCCTTCTAGGAGGGCCCGGGGGCAGGCTCACCCGAAAACCTTTGAACATTAACATTAAAAACCTGTTTCATGGGATTTTTAACGCCATTTGAAATAAAATCAGAGTGTCCAAAACTAGAAAAAATATTTCAAATGTTCCTCAGACTTGGGCCGATTGGCTGAGCTTGAGAAATTTGACATATCTGCTGGGTAAAAAACTAGGGGGTGGGGCTCCCCTTGTTTCATTCCGCAATGGTTTTTGTGTCTTTGAGTGTCTTTTCAAGCTGTGTACCTCCAAATGATTAGCAATCTTACATCTGCATACCCTTTATAACATTCAATTTTTTTTAAAAGCCATCTCTCTAGACTAGCCCCTATGGTTATTATGAATGACCAGCACTCTATCCTGTTGTTGTTGCTGTTATTGTTGGAGGCAAAAAAAAGAACGCAAGATTTTGCGCGGAGTGCAAGACACTTGGCAAATCTGCTCATTGCGATTTGCAATAATTTTTTTATTTTTCACTCAAGCGAAAGTGACAGTATACAATAACATAGTCTTTATAAAAGTAATGATACTACTACTACAACTACTATCACTACTACTACTGCTATTACTACTACTGCTATTATTACTACTACTATTACTACTACTACTATTATACTACTGTTACTACTTCTACTACTACTACTACTACTACTACTATCACTACTACTACTACTGCTACTACTACTACTGCTGCTATTACTATTACTATTACTACTACTATTATACTACTGTTACTACTTCTACTACTACTACTACTACTATCACTACTACTACTACTGCTACTACTACTACTGCTGCTATTACTATTACCACTACTATTATACTACTGTTACTACTACTACTACTACTACTACTACTATCACTACTACTACTACTACTACTACTACTACTGCTGCTGCTGCTATTACTATTACTATTACTACTAATACTCATAATA
>JAOBYE010613187.1:0-12208 GCA_025403585.1 Parazoanthus swiftii
TTAAAAGTTGAAATCGGCGCGGGCACTTTCTGTCCCCCCCCCCCCTCCCCATGTCAAATAGGGTTATACGTCCTCGTGACCAAAATCAAATTAATAGTGTTTTAAAATTCGTCTCTCAGATTTCCTGAGGTTTGTGTTTTCTTTTTGATTTCCTCCGTCACAAACCTTGAGTTACTCGTGCAAGTAAGAATAAGTTTAGGTTGGATTTGATTCTCGAGGTTTTCGACACCCTTTAGGCTCGTGAATAAGTGAAAAAACTATCGCTGTTTCCGCCGACGCAACTGTGGATTTCTTATATTAATAGTAACGTTTATTTCTAATGGATATTATAAAGAATACCTTTACAACCGTAGAACTCTGCTCGCATGCAAAGCCGACTTGTCCAGGTCTCGGGACTAATACGAATAAAGCGGGCCTTTATCAGTGGGTTTATGGTGTGATTCACAACTGTATTGGAGTCGGAGTTGGCCAAAAACACCTGCAAGATAATTATAAAGGGAAAAGAAACGAAACGTTAGTAGAATAACGATGAGGTGCAGTACTACAACTCAAGCCACTTTTGTAACTATGATATTGAAATGATAAGGATAGGATAAGACAGGATAGGATGGGATATGATAGGATATGATAGATTAGAATAGGATAGGATGAATAGGGATAAGATAGGATAGGATAGATTAGGATAGAACAGGAAAAGGATAGGATAGGATAGGATAGGATAGGATAGAATAGGATAGGATAGGATAACGATAAAATGGGATAAGATAGTATAAGGATAGGATAGGATAGGATAGGAAAGGAAAGGATAGGAATAGGAAAGTATAGGAAAGTATAGGAAATGACATGATAGGACAGGATAGGACAGGATAGGATAGGATAGATTAGGATAGGATTAGGATAGGATAGGATAGGATAGGATAGGATAAGACTAGGGGTAGGATAGGTTAGGATAAGGATAAGGATAGGATAGGATAGGATAGGATATGATATGATATGATAGGATAGGATAGGATAAGGATAGGATGGGATATGATAGGATAAGGATACGATAATGATAGGAAAGCATAGAACAGGATAGGAAAGGATAGGATAGGATAGGATAAGAATATGATAGGATAGGATATGATATGATATAATAAGGATACGATAATGATAGGATAGGATAGGACAAGGATAGGAAAGGTTAGGATAGGATAGGATAGGATAGGATAGGATAGGATATGATATGATAAGATAAAGATATGATAAGACAGGATAGGATATGTGATTTGATATTATGGTAGGATATGGATAGGATAGGATAGGATAGGATAGGATAACGATAGGAAAGGATCGAAGCGATATGATATATGATATGATATGATACGATATGATATGATATAATATGATATATGATATGATATGATATGATATGATATGATATGATATGTTATGATATATGATATGATATGATATGATATGACATGATATGATATATGATATGATGTGATATGATGATATATGATATGATGATATATGATTTGATATGATATGACATGATATGATATGACATGCCATTCCATGCCATGCTTTGATGTTTTCCTTGGCCTAAAGCGGGAAAGTTGCTCGTGCCGTGAGTTCTCAGTAAAAGAGGGAGAGTTGTACGTGACTTGAATTTGTAATTTCAAGCTAGAATTAGAAAAAAAGATGTCATTACTTGGGGATCCATTACAACGACACATTCCCCTCATTACATATGAATGCCAAACATTCCTTTTAACTCTGAACAGGCACTTTCAACCATCGTACAAATAAAACGGTTGTGTTTGTTTTATGATGCCTACTTCGTTTCATATGAAACTAATGGAATGAACGTATCTTATTTATATTTGAGCAATCACATAAGTCAGTGTAATTGATACAATCACGACAGACAGATCCATCCGGCCGCCACCGCAAACACGACCGCATAATCACAAAACATTTAAACACAGCACGGCTGGTTGTACAGGGATAATTGAATAAAGCACATCATTGTAACGTGAAACGGATTTCTTTAATAGAAGTCAGTAGAAATCTCTGGAAAATTTTGCAAACAAAAGGTAAAATATTCTTCAGCCTTTTGTTTGGTTAGTTAATAGGGCTCCGATGGATTTCCTTGATCCACGATTTCAAGCGGGTTGCTTCACAGTAGTTTCTTTCCGTTACGGAATAAAATTGCGAAGCTAAAATGTTTTTCAGATATTTATATTTTCACTGGAGTGATTCGTCTGGTATTATACGCGTGCTCATTACTGTGACTGCCAATATTAAAATAGATTTAGATTTCAAAGTGTGTTGTGCTTTTGTGATCTTATCAATATTCGTACCTGTTTGAAATTGTACGGAAAGAAATGTCCACCGTTGTTACTGTATGATAAAGTATAAGTCTTCACCCAGTGAGAAAGTGAATCTCTTCCTTGTGTGGCCACTCCGCTGATTAGCGACTCGCTGCGGAAATCAACCTGTAGCCACTGTTTGGTGTCTTGCACATTTGCGCACCAAGCTCCCGGATGCGCACCCTTATTGTCCGTGAAATACAGTCTACCATAATCGTGATTCTCGCTTACTGCGCTTGAGTAAGTAATATCGGAAGCTCTGATTTGACCAGTTGTCATTCCTAGAGGTCTTGGATCCAAACAATCTGATCATAATGCAAAAATAACACGATAAACTTATTGCGATTTTGAGACGTAATATGACCTTCTGTTGACGGCTAACTGGGAGAAATTGTTTTCCGTATGGCCGGAGTACCGGAGATATTATTTTTAACCACTTTCTTGTTAACTGATAGTAACTTTTCTTATTAACTGGTATACATCTTTTTAAAAAAAAACAAAAAACAAAAACAGAGGAAAGAGGTGGAAACGTGAAAGCGTACCTGGTGAAGGACCCAACTTCAAGCACTTGTATAGACCCGGGGTATTGATGCACGCCATGGAGCCATCAGAGGTATTGCATGTGTGAAGACCCATTTTACACTCATCAATATCTGAAGACGGAGCACAAGTTATGGTAATAATGCTTATGAACTTTGTGTTGAATATTTTAGAGGAAACGAATGGTTAGAAAATTCCGAATAAAGCTTTCTACGACTGAGGGAACTTTGTCTCAAGTCACAAATTGCCTGTAAACTCTGACGTTTTCTTAACGTTACCCACAAAGTTTCAACATATCACGCTGAATGTTAAAGTCAAGTCCAACTTGGCCATGTTTTGTTTGAACTTAGAAGTTTGATGCTTGTTCACGATCACGTTAACGATCACGACACGCGGAAACCGGCAACATTTTGGAAAGCATTTGCCAAGCCACTCCCCCAAACATACGTACTGCAGAGTACGGGTTTTGCTTATTAGGTAATATTTTTAAGGTTTTATCTTTGACCTCATTCTGAAAATAATCGATCGCTTTTCTCTCTTAACCCAATCAGCCATGTTTACAACACCTGTAGCCCGTCGGCTGAAGCCCTTGAGTTTTTTTGCACATAATTTGGAAAGTGGCTTACATGGTATGCAAAACTCGTTTAAGAAAGTTCTGGCTCATCCAGTTATAATCACTTTTAAAGATACCGATCACTGACCTTTGCAGTTCACCCCATCTCCACTCCACCCGGGGTTACACATACAAGTGAACGATCCCAAAGTGTTGTTACAATAAGCCTCAGTCGCGTGACAGTTGTGTAAGCTGTGCAGACATTCATTTACATCTGAAATGTTAAATCAAAGGTACATTAGTGGAAAATAACATTTGTCATGAGGTTCTAATTGAGGTTCTAGACAGAAACAACTTATGATTTATCAGCTTTTGGAAATATAAAAGGAATGAAGTTATCCCGTTTTTGTCTTTCTTCTGTCCGTCAATACGGATTACGAGTTTAAAAAGCAGGATGTAGCCGAAATTGGTTAGCCTCCAAGAAAAAAAGGTAAAAATATGGTGTTTAAAAAATCTGGGGGTTCAACGGTAATTCAATTAAGCTGCTTCAAAATTGCATTTACACTTTATTATAAATATTCAGTTCCTGTCTTGCTCGCTGGCACTTAGCGATAGCTGCCAGCACTTAATTACCGCATATACCAACGTTGTCCCCCGGTTGTAACCGAGTGCCCTATTCTATTTAATGTTTATTGCTTCTTATAATACGACAAGCAATTGGAGATTTGAAAAATAGTTTTAACCATAATATAGATACTAACTGAACCCTATGGGGTATTTCTATCAAGTTCTGCAATTGTGGTGCACGATAAATGCATTTTAACCTTTAACGTTTTATGTCATTGTATGTTAGTTTTGATTTTACTTTGTCAGTTGCTTTCTTTATACCGCTTATTACCCCCTATATATGAGCCCTTCTTTCCTCGCCATTAATAGGCCCAGCTCAAACCCCTTCAGACGAACTTATATAAGCAAATGAATTTAATGGGGGAATCACGGTACCCCACTTCGGGAAACATTCCCGTTACTATTAATGGATACATGACTTCTAAGAATAGAACCTTTTTCGGGCATCAGGCCCATGAACTAAGATCACTACGCATAACGTCTATTGCACAAGCAAAGCATTATTGTTACATGAGGTTCAAGTGTGGCTGTAAAAGCTTTAACAGCCAATAAAGTACACTGATACGGGAAGCTGACTCTGTATACTGCGTCCATCGTTCTTTTGAGTCTTTCATACCTGGTGTTGTTACGTTCACCGCCAGGCTTCGAACTCCTACCCCTTTGGAACTTATGCCAGCAACCTGTACTGAGTACTTGGTAAAGGACTGGAGACCAGTCACCAGAATTTCCATTTGCGACGCATTTACAGTCTGATTGCTCCAGGAACTACTGTCACTAGTGTAGAACACTCTGTATCCCTTGGCAACACCGCCGAACTGTGCATCAGCAAGAGGCTTCCACTGAACAGCAATGGTGGAATAACTGGTGGCGTTCACGGTCACTAGAGGGCTAGCCCAAGGAACTGACAGTGGTCAAAAGGAAAATGTAAAAGGAAATCAAGAGCTAAGCTCTTCCGACAGTAAAACAGTTTTTTTATTACCCTATACATCTTATTATCTACAAAAGTGCTATCAGGAACGTTTAACATACAACAAATTCAACTACGAAAGGCCCGTTCACACTAGCAACTTTTGGCGCAACTTTTGCCGCGATTCCCACTGCAATATTTCTTGCACTCGCGCTGTTACGTCAAAAACTACATGTAAAGTACCTGCAATTTCCGTGAATTTGAGTGCCAAGAGACTTGCAATGTTTCGAACAATCTCGAAACTTGATACAACGTGGCGGCGAGAAAAATTGCTCTACTTTTCCTAGATCTTGTTCCCTGTTTTTCTGTGTTGCATTCTTATTTCGTATTTTTTCAGCAGTCCTAGCGCATTCATTTTCTCTAGAGCTGACAAACAAGGAACAGCTTAGCCGGCTCCCCTGACATGTCGGAAAAACGCCGACTAAGCTCACAAATTTGCAAAAAAAAAAAGAAAAATATAAGTTTAGCACACCGGGTTTGCTTATCTTGCCTTTTATAGTCTAAAAATGTTACATACTTCCTTTTGTTCTAAAAATTCGATTTTAAGATGCTATCTCGGAACTTTGGCCAGTTTTTTTCACTTACCACCTCGCACGCATGCGCAGTCGTTATTCCGATAGTCGGCCCCCCTTGAACAAGCGGCACCGCCCTATTCCCCCTCCTACTTCCCCACACCAGGTAAAGTTACCCACCGTGTTCGCCTGTGCGGATGTTTATGGGACTGGTGGCTAAACTGTATCCATCGTACGCGGTGTGAACCAAACGAAAGGTATAATTAGTATACGGGGTGCGATCAAAGATTTCCACAACGTTTGTGAACATGTGATACGAGGTCTTCCAAATGCTATCTATAGTCCGGCGATGGTAAACGAGTTTTTTCAACAGCAAGTTGGAGTTGGTGTTGTATCCGTCGCCAAAATGCAGCCTGTAGGAATGAGGAGTCACTGTAACATTGGCTATTGAAGGGGGCTTGCAAAATACTGCCAAAAAAATAAAAATACATAGATTGAGGTATAGGTTGCGCGTGCCGCAAATTTTTGTTTGTTTAGCAAAATTGTATGGAAAAACTTGCTTTCTACAGGTGCAACTGAATTGGTATGATAAAACCAAAAAAACATTGAGAGCTACAAAAGTTCAAAATTTCCGCGAGTAAATTTGGCAGCCTCTCGGAGGTTGCAAAAGTTTTGCAAAACGCGCAAAATTACATTTAATCATTGTCGGTTGTCAGTGGAAGAAGGGAAGAAAGCCACAAGGAATTTACAAAGTACTTCTGACTTTACAAACTGGAGTGTTTGCATCTATATTTTTTAACTTTTTATAAAAGCACGTGTGACCATCTTGAAAAGGCAAAACAACACTTTGTGCTTTATGTCAAGTGTTGCTCAACCAAACACGCGCGCAAATTGATTTGCGACCAATGTCTAAAACAGCATGTTTACCACAGTTGGTCAGTCCAATTTTAGAGTAATTTTCCGATGAAGAACACGTGGAATGATAATAATAATAATAATAATAATAATAATAATAACAATAATAGTAATAATAATAATAATAATAATAATAACAGCAATAATCATAACAGGAATAATAACACAATTTATCATTATTGCCGGTTATTATTAATAATAACATCATTATTATTTATTATTACTATTACTGTTCAACCGGGGGGGTACTCCCTTTGTAAGATGTCAGGGGAGCTCGTCGAAAACCTAAACAAATACCCTAAAAAATAGCTGGCCTTAAATTTTGTTACCCAAAAATATACCTCTCTTACTTAAGTATACCCTGAAACATAACGTAATATAATGCGTACAAAATGCAATGTGTCAGTTATACAAGACAAACACCTTCATTGTTAGCCATATCCATCAAATACGCTGTTCCCGTAACAGTTTGTGAGCGTGTCATCATTATCACCAGGATTACCTCCCAAAAATACCAGGTTTGCTCAAAACTCGTGTTTTGCCGAGAAAACCCCTAAAAAACACTAGGTTGCCATTTTCAACCCCTAAAGAATACGACAAGCTCCTTCGACATCCAACTTTAGGGAGTACCCCCCCCCGGCTGTTAAAATACTTCATGATAAACATAAGTTGACATGCAATGTTTCAATTGGTCTTCAGCTAGTCATACAGTCCCATTTCGATTTGCATTTCTTGGAATGTTGAAGTTGTTATAGCCGTTTGCTCGTGCACGTTTGCCAGCAGCTCCAACCGTTGAGGGTTTGTGCTCTTTATTCGCGATCGCTGGTGAAGGTATCGGCATGTGTACAACAAATTAAACCTCGTAGTAGACTTGTAACGTACTCAGTAACTGTGCTCACTTGGTGAGTTGCTCCTCCTAAAATGTTCTGCAATTGGTCTTGGATTTTATGGATCCGAAACCAATTGTAGAATTGCACTCCCACTGATGATCATTTGCTATTTTTTTTATTATCTATTTTTTTACATTTATTATGAGAAACGAATTGTTGTCTTCTGTGCAATTCAGATTGTTACAAACTGTTGACACAAATTGTCAATTAATATTCTAGCTGCATATGCATTTCGGCATCTGCAACAGTGAAGAGCCCAGATCCACAGCAGCCGGTTAACAATTCCACGAAAAACCTCGAGAACAATTTCAGAGATTCTCGGGAAGTGCAAATCTAAATGGGACAAGTAATTTACGAAATGCTTTCACATCAAGGGCATAAACCAAAAACCAAATACCCAGAGGGACTCTGCGTACTCTGAGCTGAATTAAGAGTAAATGGAATTTAAAGATTGTCGCAGTTCGAAAAATCGTTCAAAATTCACGTCGTTACACACTTACACTCGTGCGTTGAAGAACACTCTATAATCTTCGTTCTGCTGTTTAAAAATGTTCCATAATCAAAAGCGTCCTGCAGTTTGGTAGTGAGTGGAAAAGAAGGTTTGGAGAGAGTGAAGTGAAGAACTGCCACAACGCTACCATTCTCCTGCCTGTCGAGATAAATAAGGAAGCATGAAATTTCAAATTCCGGTTTGCAAAAAAAAATAAAAAAAGGTCGATAAACAAAACTATTTAGGTTGTATTAACGGTATCAGTTGGGTTCCATTTGGCAGTAAGTTATCAGTTTAATATGCTTAATTACCAACTGACACTCATTATTCGCACTTAGCCATGGCTTATTTACGTTCTAACATGACCCGACTCGAGGTGAAGCTTTGTTGAGGCCTTTTGCGCTAAGATGATTAACAACAAAACCTACGGGTTTGACAACATGAAACTCAGTTTAACACTCCAAGGAAATTTAGTTACACATTTAAACTTCAAATAACAGCCCAAATCAACGTACAAACAAGTAAACCAAATCATGGGTTAAAGTTGTAACCCTGGGTTAGCACTAACTGACTTTAAAACATTCGAGCCAGGAACGACTTAAGTTTGCCTTCCATGTAGTACATATATTTGTTTTGCTTTAGGAAAATTCGTTACTTTCACAATTACTTTAATTAGGCTTTAATACTGATATAATTGGCGCTTCTATAACAAAAAGCTATTCGAGCTAATGAATTTTGAACTCTTTACTTCCAAAACTGCCAAATGACTTGTTCATAAGTTGTCATTACCTGTCTCCGTATATTTCCTATAACTAGGGCACACGGGCTTGCACTTAATCTTAAAGAGCTTAAATTGATGATCAGTTTCCTAAATCTCACGACATATCAACGTATTTTATCTTGTCAATGTAGGACATTGTTAAATTCAACCTGCGTATCAAAGTGGCATATCAGGTTTGTAAACGGAGACTAAAAAATACCTACCTCAAAGACGAAACGCTGGCATTGCTAAAGTATTTGGCTGCTGATTTCCAAGAATTGTAAAGATGTTCTGTCTGGGGTGGGAAAAAAATAAAATTCAAAGAACGAACGTGAAATGAAAAGGGAGCATAATCATTGCTTTTTCTTTGTACCTTTGTTTTCTTTTTAATGTATTTTGCATCTTCACAAGAAAGCGAGTGAAACAGAAATTGGAAACACTGTTGTCAGTTCAAGGAACGAATTCATTCACTGAATCTCTTTATCTACCATTTTACTATTCATTCATTTTATGTCTGTCTGTCTGTCTGTCTGTCTGTCTGCCTGTCTGCCTGTCTGTCTGTTTCTGTGTCTGTTCATCTGGCTTTCGCCCGTCCAATATTTCGTCTGCGATCACTTTTAAATAAAGTCGAACCATTGATTTCCTGTCTCTTTTGTTTACCTATTTGTCTATCTGCAAGAAAATCATTCGATCACAGTTAACTGCTATTATCGTTTATTTTTTACATATTTGGTTTGTTGTTCCTTTTTTAGTTCTCTCGTTCCCTTTTTGTGCATTAGTACCTCGTTAACAATGTCACTCTTCATCTTCGAGTTCTCTGGGCTGATGCTCGATCCGTATTCTGGTTTCCAGGCAATTGATTCCAAGAAAATGACCAAAGAAACCTGCACCACCTTTCGTGCGATTTCTAAGTGAAGAAAGTTATGTAGATTGGCTCACACCGTCAGCAAAAGATATAGAATATGCTTTCAATCAAAAACATTGTAAGCAATGTTCGTGCATGCAAAGACAACCGAGGGAATCTGTAAAATTAGGAGTTCGCAAACTCTTTTAGGGGTTTGAATATTACAGTTTTCGACAAAGGTATACTACTGCGTTCGTCCAAGTGGACTTGTTTTACGTACGGGTATAGAGAGTAGTCTGGTTCACGTTTGGCCAACATCATTGCTACATGCGTAGTAATTTAGATTCAAAACCATAAAACTGACTGCGACAAGAACTTGATTTCAAAACTCATCCTATGTTAAAGCGTTTCTGGTATTGGGCCTTGATTTGCTCTAACCAATATGCAATGGTATTTCTTGCAAACTCCTCAAGCCATTAAAAGCAACAATAACTTTAATAAACTTGATTTACTACGAACAATCAAGATGATTGAAATTTAAATGTTCAAGGGATATAATTTACAAGTGCTATTAATGAAGTATTAATACTTAAGAATCTAACTTAATGTAAGTAGTTCAAGTTTCAATAATATATTTTGACTGGCCTTTTGAGCGAAATTGTTGTCCTCGAAATCTAATTGGTACAACACTGGGATGAAGCCACTCCACAAACCCGATCTTATTCCCAGAAATAACTTGACTAAGTCACAGTTGTTCAAAGGTGGATATATCTCTTTCAGTGGACACATTTTGGCTCAGTAACACAAAGCCCCGATAGCTATCAACTGGATAAAGTTATCCATTCCTTGAACAACAGGACCTAGAAGTACAAAAGCGACAGTTAAAACCAACCCCGGTTACTCAAAGACTGGACAGAGCTATCAATCATACCATAGTCCAGTTTCGTATTCGTTGTTGCCGCTGATTACAGTGACTACAGACTCGTTTACTCAGTGTTAGCCTATATATTCATAAGTACCAATCTACTAACGAGCTATTTACAATTCTGTGTATTGTTAGACAATAAACGTTCTCGCTGTTATTTATGCATATCAAACACCAAGTCGAGGCTAACGCTGAGTAAACGAGTCTACCATCATTGTGATCAGCGACAATTACGAATACAAAACTAGAATGTTCCTTATTCAGGGATTCAGCGGGTCCAGCCGGAAATGTGAAGATAGTATATCACCAGCAGCCCACGTCTTGTATTTAAAAGTCGAACCATTAGCTCACCTCTGGCGTAGTTATACATGTTTTCTATCTGGAGTCTCTTCACCTGGTGAAACCAGATGGCGATGTTGTCGTATTCCGTGTTCTGACTGTAGTCTTTAGCCAGTGTGTAGATAGGCTCCGTTGCGGAAATGGAACTAAGCTCACACTTCCCTCCATAAGTTCTACCGTTTATCCACAATAAAGCGGAGGCCACGTAGTCTTTCGGTTGGCAAGATATAGCAATAAATGTCCAGACACCTAGGTTTAATATACCAGAAGAAGAGCAAAGGTGAGTCCCGTTCTGCACTTCCACCGTTGCTGTATTGTAAGGTGAAACTTTGAATGACACACCACGAACGATCTTACGTCCTTTTATGGGATCCTTCGCAATGTTACCGAAAATAAGCCTGGTGTTGGGTTCCACGAATTTTAAAAACATGGAAATAGTGAAGCCGTTTTGACACGTAGCTGGATCGACGAGACACGTAGAACTAAAACCGCCAAGGTTCATCCAAGCCTTGGACGACTTATCTAACATCAAACCATTACCGGTGGGGGAGGTAGTGAAAGAAACATTGCCGTTTGTTACCGCGGGTTGCGCAGTTTTAGAGTCAAGAATGGATCCATGTCGCGCTGACTCGAAGTCCCAGCAGTGTTCAGCACCTTGACAGAAGTAGTCTGGGCCTGAATATTAATATCAATAGTAATAGTAATAATAATAATAATAATAATAATAATAATAATAATAATAATAATGATAATAATAATAATAATTGTTTTTAAAAAAATGTTATTACTTTATTGACAATCATACAATTTACAATACAATACAATACATGGATAAAAAGATGCTAAGAATTAGTTTAAAAAATTATTTTCTTAACAAATAGTAATAAGAAAAGAAGAAAAAGAACGGGTTTTAACAGTTTCACAACGTAGCTCAAAACTTTAAACATATAATAAAGATAATAACAACAATAAACCAGCTGCAGTATCATACACTAATCTTAAAAGCAATTTCACCGCGGTTGAACACTGATGTATACAGCACTGTGGCAGCGAAAAACGGAAAACGAGCACAGCGATGAGCACCTCAGTGTGACAACGATGGCAGCTGTCAGTGCTGTGACAACGGCGACAACTAACACCGCTGTGACAGCGGAGTGCACTTTAGTGTGACAGCGATGGCACTGACAGTGACGTGTACATCGCTGTCACAGAGCAGTTTGTTGTCACCACTACCACAAAAGTGTGCCCATTAGTATTTCAGCGTTGCCATTATCATATCATTGTTACAACATTGTCAGTTTACATTGCTATCACATTAATGTTGATGCCATCGCTGTCAAAGGCCCAGCTTACGCTGTCACAGTACTGTTACTACCATCGTTGTCACACTAGTATGTATGTATGTATGTATATATGTATGTATGTGTATGTGTATGTGTATGTGTATGTATGTATGTATGTATGTATGTATGTATGTATGTATGTATGT
>JAOBYE010613298.1:0-27011 GCA_025403585.1 Parazoanthus swiftii
CCTAGCGCCGCTATAAAAACATTTTAGACCAAACCAAACCTGTTTCGGTTATAGTCCCAGTAAGGTCTTTCAGTAAGCAGAGTTTCAGGAAAAAATAATTTTGACGCGAAATTGAGTGGGCGGTTTTTACAGAGACAGCCTCTTAATGTTGCAGATGTTTTGCAAGTCACTAGTAAAATCTTAAAACATCTCAACCGTTTTCAAAAAGCATTTCCTTTGAAAATAAAATTATAGACTTCGGGCTATGATACGACTGGGCTGAATAGAGGGGAGACGGTCTAAACATCCCTTTAGTCATCCCTTTAGTTTTCTTCATCAAGGATAACTTTTTATCACTGATTGTTGGAAAAATAGTTTTCTGTTTTATTTATTTTTGTATTCACAGCAGCAGCAACAAAAACAACAACACTAATTTGCATCATTTAAACCTTAAATTTAAACTCAACCTCACCTAAATTTAGGTGACTTAGCACCCGAACTGACTTTATAAGAGCTTATCTAGTCGGGCGCCCGGTAAGTAGTAATTGCATCTTAGAAAAGAACGGAAAAGAAGAAAAAGTCAATGGACTTTTACAAAATCTTTCCTTTACAATCCTAAATTGTCTAAAAGAGCAGCCTGCTATCTTTTTAGTTTTACTTAAAGTTGTGTATTCGTCATTGTTCATTCGACATGAGAACATGCTAATTTATCAATTTTTAACGCAAAAACGATTTGTTGCAAATACCATTTATCTGCTGGTTTGACGAGCTCACTTAACATCTTTGCATCAGTAGCTACATTTTAATCAAACGTGATCGTAAGCAAATCTGTTTTGTTGCTGTCTGATAAAAGCCTTTTACTTCCAATGGTTATTGCTGTTATTATTTTTGTTGCCATCATTTAAAACTATGTTAAGCTGTCAATTGGATTTTCCTGCCAACTGGGAACGGGACAGCATTAAGACCAACTTGGTGTCTCCGTCGTTCAAGGCTCGTTACGTGAGGATCTATCCAACCAAGTATTATCGATAGATGGACCTCCGCGCTGAGTTGTACGGGTGTGACGCGTAGAAAGCTCAACTTGCTGCAAAATAAATTAAGAATTATATCCCCATAGTTTCTTCCTTTGCTCTTTTACCCCTTCGTAGGTACTTCAACCAACCCGTAAGCGGATTCTTTTTACTTTGAATTATATTTAAAAAGCAAGCCGAATTGCGTTTTTGGTTTTGATGTACCTTTGTATTGCAAAGTTTTATCCAAACACAACAACAATCATCGAGATTGAAATTGTAGGGTCCGTTTTGCTCAAACATGTAGTTCATCCAGATGCATGTATTCATTAAGGTGCTGGGATTAAAAAGTTGGTTTAAAAGGAATAAACCTTAAGAACCAGTTTTGCTTGAATCTCTCTCTGCAAGTAGTTAAAAAAGATTGCTTTTCTATACCTCTCTGTTTTCATACTGTTCTACCTGTTGTTGACGTGATACCAAAATAAATTTTATTCCGGTATGACACACAGTTTACGTTTACACAAAAGTTCTCACTCCGGGATGAAAGGGCGGTAAAAACATGACTCAGCTGACCAACCCAACCATTCCACTTGCCTAATTCCTTACTGGAACGAGTTTATACCTTCTTTGCATGATACGTGGGCAACGTGCCGCCAGATTTCGTTCGGGAACGAACATATTTGATCCGGGGTGACTACGAGTTCTACGAGTGGGACGGAGGGGAGGGGGGAGGGGGGGGGGGAACGGGGAAGAGATGCGTATATTTTGTGACGGGTGAGGCCGAGTAGTTTCTAAAACAACTCGACAACTTAAAATAGAGGCAGCAAAACAGAAATGATTACCTAAACCTCCACCACATATGAATCACATTAATACTTTTGATAGCTAATGCTTACATTTGATGACCTCTACCTCTACATGCGCACAGACTGTACTCAGTGTCACTCAGTGTCATGCTGTTTAATTAGACCTTTCACCAGAGCCGCAGAATTGCTTCTTTTTGGTGTGCGGCCCAACACGGAAGCCGTGAACTTCCAAAGGCTGGTTTACACTAGTTATCATAAACATTACAATTTCTTCAAATCTGATTGGTCTGTTAATCTCTCTATTATTCATTAATGCGTCTGTCAAACTGTCCGATTACACTGAGCTGGTTGTCGGATACTGTCCGATTACAAGCGTGTTATCGGACACCAGAATGAACCATTCACAATTTGACGTTTTAGTTCATAAGCCAATCAAAAGCATGCAAAATGGGGGATTTTTTCCCTCCCAATAATTTTGTTTCTTTGGACAGCTGTGAGTTCTACTCAAAGCAGGTTGTCATGGCAATGCCAGAGTCAAGCCAAAGTACTGGTAGTAGATTTTCTCAAGACTGAATAAACCACTCTCACTAAACTTCCACAAGGAATCGCAAATTCTTGCTCTGCGTAATTTCTCTTTTTTCTCAGAAATTGTAACATTTATGATAAATTGATAATAAGACTTTGTGTCGTCCAACTGTATCTGTAATCGTATTCATGATAAACAAGTCGGACTCGCGCTTCGCGGTTGTCCAATTTAGTTATCATTCATATGATTACCGACCGAACTGGACTCCACTCAGTCCTATTTCAGTTACCAATTTTTGATGCAGTTTTTGTCCCGGGTTTCAATTGCAATTTTTCTCGCCGCCATGTTGTATCAAGGTTCGAGATGGAGGGCACTTTAGCTTAGTTATCACTTTCCCTTTAATTTACGTGTTAGACGTTTTAATAGTTTACTTTTTATAATTATATACTTTTATTGCTTTCTCTTACCCACTGTATAAGAAATTTACGTCAGAAAGAGTGTATTTTTAGATTTCATATTATTGCAAACTGGGCTGAAAACCCGGCACATAGTGAAATAGTTAATAAAGATTTGTATGTGAATTTGCATTTTAGCCATATATATTTTGAAAGTTACAAACAAGGACACAACACTGGAATCACAGCTCAGCTAATTTCGAGATTGCATTGATTCTCTAATATTTACTGAACGCACTTTTGACAGTTTCTGAGTTGCTATCATTCGTAGTGACTTAAAGTCAGGAAATAACAGCTCTGAATCCAAACTTGCTGAAAAGAAAATTCAACAATGGAAGTAAAGATTGTTTTACGGGTTTTTGTGAAGGTTTTAATCGTTTCTGTGACAACTTAGAGGTTTCAAAATAATACTTAATTATCACTTTTCATAAGTTTGCTCAAGATCTGATCAATAGAAATTGATTTGTGAAACTGTGCTCATTCAGATTCCGATCGAATATTGCCGTTAAAAAGCTCATCAATATTATCTTTCCTAAAATAGATTTCAATTAATTCTATATTTCCAAAAAAGACACTAATAAAAAGGCGTCAAACTCTATACAGACAATTTTAGATAAGTTATCCTACTAAGGCCCCGTTTATACTGTATCGCGAAGCATTTTGTAAAAAATAGCAAGCATAACTTAAACCTAAAGCGTTAAGTTACAATGCAAACAAGAACTGATTATACAAAAGGTGTGGACATAGCAGTTGTTAAAGGTATTCATGATATATATTGAAACAAGGCTAACAGTTTTAAAATATTTAAAACATATTTCTTCCGAACGTTTTCGATTAAAAAACCTTTAATTGGTGCAACATATTATAAACGGATATGAAAATATTTAATTATTTTTTGACATAACAGTAGGAGTGAAAATAGTGCAACACTTAATTTTTTGTATATTGTGTGATACACTTAAATTTGACTGCATTCGAACCTAACTTAAAGTATAAAGAGCAATCTGCATTTGAGCCTATAGCGGTAGTTAAAACGAGTTAAATCAAGCTAGAGAGCTGTATTAAGTGAAAAAGAATGAACTTGTTGAGAAAACCAACAAGCTAACAAGAGCTTTGTGATACCCAACTGCTATAGTTCTTATGACGGCACGAAATCTATTCGGCTTAGTGTAATCAAGAAACGTAGATACAAATATTCTTCAAGTTCCCTCTCAGTTTGACATAAATATTCAATTATAGGACGCAATTTGAAACAACGGGGTAGAATGATTAACCCAAGGCTAAAACTGAGAGAAAAAAAAAACGGATTTGGACCAACACAAACAGGATTTAAAACAATTTCTACAAATGATATGCCAAAGAAAGGCAGGCTTTTTAAGATTCAATAGAATTGTTGTTATTATGAATGTTTCACCAACAAGGGATAGAAGAAAACTACACGGTGAGAAATGAAGCACATACCAACAGAAGATAAAACAATTATTCTACGAATGACCTGCCTAACAATGGCATGTTTATAAGACTCAATCGAGATACTGTTATTCTGAATTTTCAGCAACGAGGGGTAGACTAAAACTGCGCGGTGTGAAATGAAACTAATCAGATTCAGCAGCTTTTATAAGACTTGTCATATATTCAATTTCTAATCCAAATAAGCTCCATAAGCCCCATGCTTACTTTCCTTGCCATTGCAAGCCGGGTTCCGTAATTAGGAAATTTTCCTTTCCAATGGCTCTCTTTGCTATTAATAAGCACATAACAAAGACGAGCACCTGTTTTTGCCTATTCTACAGCGGCACAGCTTTGTTGATAAAAGTGCGACTGGTTCGTGATCAAGAAAAAAAGGCCGAAAATTAGCAGTTTGTCATAGAAGACTCTGCTTCAGGTTTTCATACTTGAAAAGACTACGAGATGAAACTCGTCCGATTGCAGTTTTGTGAGGTTTTGTACCTCGCGGCTTTGTTTAGCTTGTGCTTGTCTCTTGGCCAACTTTACAGCCCGAACGCTCATCAGGTTTCCACCTACTTTCACCGGCACAAAAATCGCTATTTGAGCGCTCCAAACTATCAACTTTCCACCAGACAGTCTGTCGACGATTATGACTGCTCTATGGCTTGTCGCCGCAATCCAAATTGCTTCTCATACAACATGGCCACAAGTCGAGGTTTAAACAACCTAAAATCGTGCGAACTGCTGTCGACAAATATTTTCAACAGCTCCAAGAAATTGCAAGAAAGTGTACATTTTGACCACTGGACAATGGAGGTAAATATTGGATGATACATAACTACACGTTTGTATCTGGGAAGCGCATCATCTAAACCATTTCGTTTGGGTGTATTTTTTTTCCTTATTTTCAAAACAGTTTACTTTTTGAGAAAGCGAAGCTACAATTATAAAGGAATTATATTTATTAGTAATAATTGTACACTAACGGCTATTCTAGATGTCGTTTTGTTTTGGGAGTATTAATAAAGGTAATGCTCTTTTGTGAATATGTTCATCTGAGTATATTAGACTATCTCACCGTATACTGACATATATTAACTGATAACCGAAGTATTTATAGAGACGGACGTGTTTCTTCATATATTTGTGGTCTTATATGGCACAAAACTGGTAAAAGAAACTTATAAAGCAAAACTTGGTTGTTAAAAACGGTGATCTGTTTCAGAATTACTGATAGAAAAAAATATATATGGATTTTCCATCGGATATCACAGGTGATTTTGCTTTCAGATACATGGAACATAAATTGCGTTTGTTATAAATCTCATAAATAGTTAGTCCATTCAAATCATTTAGATAAATTGTTTTTTTTGGTTTTTATTCTCTCGCCAGAATGCTTGCCTAGAATCAGCGTGTTTGAACGGAGGAACTTGTCTTCCCGTATACGGAACAAGAAACTACAAATGCGGGTGTTCTAGTCAATACACTGGAGAAAGATGCGAGCAAGGTTGTGAGTTTTTCAGCTTTGTTTTTTATTAGTTTTAGAGATAAGAGTATCTATTAAATTTAGGATTTAATAAAACACGATTTGCTTGGTCGCGGACAGTAGTAAATGAGCTACGTGCATTTGTTACTTCTGAATCGTACGAATTGTTCGTAAACAACTTAGTCACGATTTATATGTCAGTTCAAAACTTAAAACTAGCCCTTTTTATATGACAGAAATGGAAAGAACAAATCGAAATAGGAAAAAAGTAAAAATTCGAAATTTATCCCAATAACATCATCATTAACAATATCGGTATTTCTAAAAGCAGTAATTCCAAAAGAGAATGCACGGCATGCAAACTTGTGCGTCCAAGTGAAATTCACTATATATACATTCTCTGTAAGTTTCTTTAATGTCAAAATTTTCTCAATGTCGTAGTTTTTGAAATAAAGATCTCCAATTTTTCGCTGCTTACCAAAATTGATTTCCTCCGCTTTAATTTCCATTCCTTGCATTGATCGAAAACAGCTATATTTTCAAGTTTGCAAAGATAAGTCTATAATCAATGTCAACGTTTATCAGTGTGTGGTAAAGAGGTTGAGGCGGTTGACTGTGGAAGACTTCAACGTCGACAAGAACGTGATAATTATAGAATATAATAGTTTTCTGTGAGAACGCAACACCCGCAACACCTTTCCCATATTGTTTTCTTTAGAAATTAGATCTTTTGTAGATTTATAGAATTGTCAACATCAGAACATAAATCATTTTAATCACCGGCTTCATGCGGATTTCAAAACAAGAGCTCTTCTAGAAACCTTCGCATTTGCGCACCTTTACTCAAAGTAAGAAGAATAAGCGATCGCAGTTATACAAACAATAAAAGAATAAAACCGGAAAATAAAATCTAGAAGCTGTCTTCGCTGACGTTCGCGTCCAGTTCGGCCCAGTTATTACATGTTGCTCTGTGCCTCGTCAAAAGTTTTTCTTGAGAAAATATTGGAATGAGAAAAGAAAACGAGTTGTCCGACCTCCGCATTAAATATACTAATTATTTCTTCGACGTGGAAGCAGTATAGAACTAAAATTAAAAGTTGAAACGACTTGGTTCAAGTGCAAACCATATCGGTCCATGAAAGTTCAATCAAGTATAAGAGTTCCATTTTTGCTTGATTAAAAACATACGTGAGAATACAAAACGGATCTTGTTTCTTCGTTTATAAAGCCGGTCGATATGAAATAAAAGTTGTTCTGAACAAGTTATTTTTGTTCCCAGAATTCTCAAGAAAAACATTGTTTTAATTAAATAGCAGGTTCTAAAGCAAAACAGACTCCGTGCATTTTCCAATGGTGCTCAGTAATGTTAATAGCAAAGTTGTAATTAGTAAATACAGAGATGTTTGAATGCAGAGAACCACAAGACGTCAAAAAAAGCTGTGGTACAGGGTGCTCTGTGTTTTATGATGATAAGGAATTGCGTCAGAGTTGGAAATATTCTTATAGTTTTTCAACCATAATCGCATTCACACATAAACATGTTTAATTAGACTGACTTTTCAAGTTCTTTTAACTAGCAAGCGTAAAAATATTTAGGGCTGATTCCAACTAGGAAGGCTATAATTTATTTTAAATATTGTATGCCACGGATTTTGTGCCGAAAGTGTTGCTGTGCTTGAAAATAATTTTTAAACCTATTTAGTAGTACAACTTTAAGAAATGTTTAGGTGTTGGTGTGACTGGGGTATAAGACTATTTTTTTGGCAAACACAAACTAATTCGCATAGAACTACTGAGAGAAGTTAGGAAAATGTTGGTTTCTATTTGCCGAAAGATCCCCAAACAGTAAGCGCTATTTTGCAAAACCACCTTCCTCAACTGTTCTGGCGTTTGATAATAACCATACTTGACTAAAATGGAGCTTGTTTACAAAATTTGTAACTTAACATATAAGTGTCGTTAACATAAAAAATCTAGAAAATAGAGAACACGTTTTCTACGCTCTGCCAAACAGAAATGCGTTCATAAAAAGATTTAAACCTTCTTTATTTCAACACGTGCAATTCGAGGCGACCGTCGGAAGGAGTTAACAAACTTGTTAGGAAGTAAGACGAGCGCAGCGCATATTATTGGCAGATTTAAAGGCCGCCGTATCATTGAATTTTAACCTATTATTGTTCTTAAGAATGACTAATGAATTCCACTAGCCGGGATATTGGCCGATGCCGCTCGTGTCGGTAGATACAAAGCCTTGTTCGTAAGAGCCGTACTGTTTTCTTTCAATAACTGTTTTCTTGATAACGATTAATGGTCTCTGCCAGCCTATATATTGGTTATTCAATTGCCAAAAGGCTGTCGTAACATTATTAATAATAAATAAGAAGCAGAAAAAGAAAGCAGCACCTTACTTTAATGATTAATTTGGGCTTTTGCCAGAATGATTTAAACAGGGCCAATAAAAAAAACGAATTGATAATTTGTCAGATTCTCTGTGGAGAACTGGTTTTTGTTTACTCTCGGCAAGAAATAGTCTATCAGTTTGGCCTTGGCCTCGGTTATCTAAGCTGTCGGTCCCTCAGGAAAGCCAAAAATACCTCTTTTCCACAGATTACCAGTCAATAGCTATCTCATACTCCACCGAATACCTTTAATCAACATTATAACACACCACTGTTTACAAATCAACCTTTATACAATATTCCACAGAACCCGATCATTAACTACATAATATTATACAGAATGTCAAAACAACTAAGAAATTTTTCAATCGAATACCAAAAAATAGCCATAGAACTAACTGAATGTGCCACAAGATAAACAAATAATCACTGCTGTTGTCTTGTTTGGGGCCAGAGATGGAATGACACAAAACCATACACACTATTCTTTTCTTAAGTAAAAGTCTAACATTGCTTTGCTTAAAACTTCACAGATGGGTGTTTAGCAGATAACGCGGCAGCATTGGGTCTTGGTAGTGGCGCCGTCCCCAACAACAAAATGACAGCGTCCTCGTACTTTGGTGCTGGGTGGGAACCGTGGCGCGGGAGACTGCGTCACAAAGGAGGCGCCAACTGCTGGGGACCGAAACAGAACCGCCTGGGAGAATATCTACAAGTGGACCTGGGGCAATCGAAGCAGATAGTCAAGGTTGACACCCAAGGGAGAGCTGACGCTAATTATTGGGTCAAGGCGTTCGAAATGCGTTACAGTCTGAATGGGTCACAGTGGACACCTTACAAGGTCAACGGCGTTGTGAAGGTAGGTGGGGAAATGGAAAGGAGCGGAGACTGGTATTGGAATAAAAGCAAACCATAATTTTTTTTCTTTATGTCGGTATTGCAAGAAAACAACAACGATCTTTCTTCTTAATATATTTGCTGTAACTGGCTCACAAAAAAGGCATTTTTTTGTTATATAGTAAAGTTTTGGTCATTACGCGGTATGCCACAAAAACGTTGGTTCCACGCTGTAGTATGTTCACAGTGTATGTTCAGATCACGTTTTCAAAATCGATGTGTTATAAGACACATTGGTGTCCGTCTCCGGATGGAACGGGATCGGGAGGCAGTACTCCCCAACATTTTGCGTTGGAGTGTGACAACTGTGTCACCCAGGCCATCAAACGCTGACCCTATTTCAGCCCCCTTAAGCAATTTTCGTTGTTCTATTTCAGACCAAATTGGAAAAACCAACACCTTATAAAACTCGCATTACTATAAAAAGGCCATTAAGAGCATCGGGGTTGCAGCATAAACAGAGGGAATCCCACAGCGGTTGGACAATAATGTGCACAGCGTTGTAACAGCGAAGGTGCTGCTAAAAAAAGTTACAGTGCTGACGTTGACAGCGCTGGGACAGTAGTGGTAGTGACAGCGCTGAGACAACGGTGTGCACATTAGTGTGACAGCGATGGCAACTGACAGTGATGTACACATCGCTGTCACACCAGTGTACTTTAACATCGCTATCACAGGGCTATCATGGTCAGTTGCCACCACTATCACACTAGTGTGCACAGTAATGTTACAATGCTGTCAGTATACATCTCTGTCACTAATGTCACTACCATGGCTGTCACGGAGTGCTATCTAGGCCACTGCTGTCACAGCGGAGCCAAGTACAGCGCTGTCACAGTACTGTCACTACCATCATTGTCACACTAGGGCCAATTTCACCACTGTGACATCACCGCAGACAGCTCTGGGAAAGTAGTTTAACCCTAGAAACCTTTAACAAAAAAAGTCTTACGAACACTCGAGCGGGCGAGGGGGGGGGGACTAAAAAAAACTAAAAAAAAAAAAATTATTTAACGTCGTTGCGCTGGGAGTGGTCGCCCATCGCGGTCAATCGGACCCCCTTCTACTTTCGTCA
Organism: Parazoanthus swiftii; assembly: GCA_025403585.1. NCBI lineage: Eukaryota > Metazoa > Cnidaria > Anthozoa > Zoantharia > Parazoanthidae > Parazoanthus > Parazoanthus swiftii. Next base: position 10,083 of record JAOBYE010613298.1, read on the forward strand.
CGATTCATCCGGTTGACATGAAGTTCGGCAGATATGATCTATGATCAGCTTCCTTTTTACTTTCAATTAAGTGTAGTCACGTAGTGTCTAATTGGTTTCCATGGCAACCGTGATGAGCGAAATTCCAAAATTTGGCCGCCATCTTGGGTTTTTAAGTTTTTCAGATTTTATTCAAATTTGAACTATAAATACTAAAAATGATATGAAAACAGCATTTAGCGATTAAAAGTTTAAAATAGGTAGAATCCATTGCAAAATTATTTGCATTTAGTCACTCTTTACCGAAAAATTGAAATTTTGATGACAACACACAAGCTGTGACATCACCTAATTAGTGTCAAAGAACAGTTTCACCAAAGTTTTTCTTATTCGGTTAAGAAGAAAATATTTAAAGACGAAAAAAATTGGGTGGTAGGGTTAATTTGACCCCCCCCCCCTTCTCTGAGGTTTCTAGGGTTAAACTTCAAACGCTGTCTCCTGAAATCTCACGCTCTCACGTTCACGCTCCCTGACAGGTATTTCAATATGTAGTAATAAAATGTAATATTTAGTTGTATCCTGTTGTCCGATGAAACCAACGTGCAAGTGTGACACAAAAAATCATTCTTTCTAAACTTATACCGTATAAATCGCAGTACAAGCAATGACGAATCTAGTAATTTTGTTTCTGCGTGGTTATTTGTTATTCCGTATACTTTTTTTCGTCTTTATTTAATCTTCTCTCCTTTGACGACAGGAATTTCCCGCCAATTGGGACCGGAACAGCATTAAGACCAACTTGGTGTCTCCATCGTTCAAGGCTCGATATGTGAGGATATACCCAACCAAGTATCATTCGTGGATGGACCTCCGCGCTGAGTTGTACGGGTGTTAGGGACTTATCCCTTTCACTCCCGCCACGTTTATCAAAACTCGTTTTCTCCTTACAGTATCAACATATGCTAAGTTGATTGGTTTTGAGAATATGAAAATTGATCATTGTCTTTAATCATAGTTAATAGAGTAACTGGTTATAATGAAACTCGGCCAGATTCTTTGTTATATGTTTTTGTTCTCTATTCCTTTTGTTCGTTGGCCTTGACGGTGCACAAAACATAAAAGGTGTTGAAATGCATATGAACACCCAACCAGTTCGTTCAACCTAAGACAAAGAACAGAAACATACAACAAAGAAACTGGCCAAGTTTCATAACCAGTCACTCTATTAGCTATGCTTTAATATTCCTGTAGACGAAACTTAAGTTCTCCTTGCTTATTTTAAAATAGGAAACAAACAGAGGCCGTTAACTATATAACCTAGCCACTCGCTATTTGATTCTTTTGAGACAGTGTTAACAGTTGCGCAGTTGCATTCCATCAAGCCTTGAGCTGCTGCAAAGAAGAACTAAGGCTTCACTGATAGTAGAGACTGGAGATCGATGATCAATAGAGACCAAATGAATTACATCTCTATTTTGTTGTAATATCCAGGGCCGTAGCAAGCCTTGGAAAACAGGGGGGGGCACCGCTGAGAGCTGAAGGTGCGAGCCTTCTAGGGGGCTTCGGGGTATGCTCACGTGTCTAAAACCAGTAAATATTTCCATTTTTCTCAGACTTGGGGCATTTTGCCGAACTTGACACATCGTAGGGAAAAAACTGGGCACTGCCCCCCCCCCCTTGCCCCTCCCATTGCTGCGGCCCTGATATCCAACAATCTTAAGCTTCAACCGTAAAAGTAAAACTATTACAAAACGTCTACGATGAACTTAGGGAAAATAATAATGCAACTTGACAAGGGGAGGGGAGGAAGGAGTGGGTGAATGAAGTGCAAAAATTGTTTAGCTATGTTTAATCAATCAACCCTCATCTGCAAAACATTTTTTAACCTTTCGCAGAATGCAAGCATCTAATTATCGTCTAGAGTGATTGTACCAGATATCTTCCCATATCCTTTTATCTTCTCCCTTCTCCGCATACCAAAAGGCCCGTCCTTTTAAAAGTCTACGGGACTTATTGTACTGCTAGTGGAGCTAGTCTCCCAAGGTTCCAAACACTTTTATTCACTTACTCAGATATATTAAATACATGTTAAAGACATGTTCGAAGACATGTTTGAAATCCGTTAGTGTATCTCAAGTATTCGATTAGTAGTTTTTGTGTTAATGATCTCAGTACTAATTGATAATTGTTACGTCAATGACTTTGTTGCAAATTAATTACGTCACAAATTTTTGTCTCATAACCAAACACTTATGCGAATTGAACATTTTAACGATCTTGTGTCTCATATGAGACGATCACTAAAACTAAAATAAGATGTCTTCTTAGTTGGCATGTACTAACCATTTTACTAGTGATAATGTTAATGTATATGTTTTTGTATTTTTTAATATGTATTATACTATTACAAGTTCAGTTACAATATCAAATATGATTATATGATTATACAGTGAGGGAAATGGTCCATTTACAATAGTTGGTCGTCCATAAACTTCCAGAGCCTTGTTATCAGATGGTTTATTTCATTTTTGGATTTCTTGTCCCATTATGGTCAACAAATGGGCAACAAATTAGCAACCATTGTTTCCGTTTCGGAGGAAAGGGAGGGGGAGGGGGCTTATTAGAAACTTACAGGTCCGGAGGGAGAGGGCTTACTAGAAATTGGGTCTTTTTGAAGCCGGGGAAAAAGTTAGGGATATTTTCACTCATCCTTACCGTATTCAACATGAGTTGCTTCATAAACTTAGTCACATGCCTAATCCTAATGACGCTGTGAGCACTATTCCGCATATTTATTTTATTTAAAGCTATACGTTTTTCTCAAAGTCTCTAAGAAACTAGGTTTTTGGTGTGACTGCTATGTTGAGAAAGGTTTCAATATCATTAATATATTTCATGCGAATGATAACTGCACTGAAGTACAACGCTAACTAACTAACGCTAAAGGGAGTCAAATTTAGAATAAGTCCATAAACAGAACAAAGCCAGGCACTCTTGATTTACATAGTTGTATTAGAAACTAAATTTTCTACTATTCAAGGCGTTTCTCTCTACAATTTTGTCATTATTTGCCTGACTTGCAAAGAGCTCCCGCTTGGTATGGGAACCAAAAAAAAAGCTTCATCGACAAAATACGGTTGAATTCAAAATGAGTATCGTTAAAATCATGTTCTAACGATTGACGCAGCTCTTTCGGACCCAATGTTAGTATACTGCAAGGATGGTGTTCTTTTCCAGTTGGGGCACCAACCGATTGAAGCTGCTTATTCGTACAAAAAGTTATCACTAAAGTCCAGCTTGGTGAGGGTCGAGTTCTTTTCCAGTGCCCGACGGATTGACGTTGCTTCTTCTGTGGTGAGGGTCGTGTTCATCTCCAGTCCCCGTCCGATTGATGCTGCTTCTTCGGACCCAATGTTGTTCCACACTAAGTTAAGTGTGGTGAGGGTCGTGTTCTTCTCCAGTCCCCGACCGATTGACGCTGCTCCTTCGGACTCAATGTTGTTCCGCTCTAAGTTAAGTGTGGTGAGGGTCGTGTTTTTCTCCAGCCCCCGACCGATTGACGCTGCTCCTTCGGACCCAAGGTTGTTCCACGCTAAGTTAAGTGTGGTGAGGGTCGTGTTCTTCTCCAGTCCCCGACCGATTGACGCTGCTCCTTCGGACCCAATGTTGTTCCGCTCTAAGTTAAGTGTGGTGAGGGTCGTGTTCTTCTCCAGTCCCCGACCGATTGACGCTGCTCCTTCGGACCGAGTGTTGTTCCGCTCTAAATCAAGTGTGGTGAGGGTCGTGTTCCTTTCCAGCCCCCGTCCGATTGATGCCGCTCCTTCGGACCCAATTTTGTTCCACTTTAAGTCAAGTGTGGTGAGGGTCGTGTTCTTCTGCAGTCCCCGACCGATTGATGCCGCTCCTTCGGACCCAATTTTGTTCCACTTTAAGTCAAGTGTGGTGAGGGTCGTGTTCTTCTCCAGTCCCCGACCGATTGACGTCGCTCCTTCGGACCCAATTTTGTCCCACTCTAAGTCAACTGCGGTTAGGGCCGACGCTGCTCCTTCGGACCAAAATATTTTTTGTATAAACCCCAATGTTTTCCTGAAATGTAGTAAAATACCGCATTTAAGACCAGTTATATAGCTGAGCCAGCCTGAAAAGAACTCTCTATATATACTCTCTATATGGTAGATGTCTGCTTAAAAATGAGGCTGTTTAGGTACTAAATAGGTTCTCTTTTTTAAAGGGAATAAAATCTGGTTAAACAACTAAACAAAACGTGCGCGCTCCTCTACCTTGGTCATACGTCATAAGCTGGTATATTTAACGCTTTGTTTTTAATGATGACCAGTCTCGGCAAATGCAAACCCTGCACTTGCTCTATTTGTGTATTTAAACCCGACACAAAAATGCAATAAGCCCTCTATTTGTATGGTAGCGTACTGCCCGCCACGCGTATCATGTCAATGTTAAACCCAGAGAGGATTTACGAGACAAATATTGTTTGTCGTAGTAACCTGTTTCTTAAGAGTTCCAACTGATTTTTCCATAAAGAAACCTCTCCCCTTTTTATTTAGGCTGAACGGATTCCTATTTGTTTGAGGCTTCAAATGCCACATTTCATCTTGGAAATTTAGTACAGCTGTTTCTAGCTCCACATTGTAGACTTTTCGTTTCTGTTAGGCTGAGACAACGATTTCTGACTAAATCGTTCAAAATGCTAGATTTGTAAAGCTCAACATGGTGCATTTTTTCCTGTTAGATTAAGAAAATTTGATGATATCCGATATATTTTAACTCATTCTCAGTTCCTCTTCTAATTTTCGTGATAACTGAGAAATGGCCTTCCAAAAGTTTATCTTCAGTTTCAACGATTTTAGCAATTCTTATTTTAAGTATATTACTCTAATTAATGACGACATCATGAAGTTAAATTACGATCGCTGTTTAAAGTACAACAAAGCATTTTCGATGAGCTTATTTCAAAACTAAACATCTGCTTCTTAGCTGTTAAAGACATTTTCAACAAATTTCGATAAGTAAAGACGTTAAAAATAACAAAAAAATGAAAAACAAAATATTTACCTGTAGAGGCCGCCATTTTCAAAATCAGAAGACGCATTTTACTAACTATGAGTCATTAAAATGCTGATATTCAGGTTTTTGCTCTAAACAGATTGAATAGAAGTTTACTCAACCAAATATTTGTATTTCAAAAGAAGTGATTACAATTTGATTGCATACACGCAGTTTAACTCTAAAAAACAAAACTGGTTACCTTGGCAACGACGAAAACACCTTATAATTTTGTTGTTGTTGTTGACGGTATAACCGCAAAATATGGCAGAAATACTTAAATGGTGCTACAAAACATATATATTGGCAGAAATCTGTTATTCAATAGAAACACGATAAGACTGGCGTAATTTCTAAATTACATAAAAACTCCCAAAATGCATTGCAGTCGGGACAACTTAAATTAAAATTAACGAAAATGACCATAAATGGAAACTAAGGAATGTTATTACAATTTTTAAGCCCATGAAATTGGTATTTCAACAAATTAAAATCTCTATTTTGAATAAACCGCCCAAATATAAAAATTCCAAAAAAGACGTCTCAACTTATGATTGCCATGGCAACAGCTTATTTGGTATTGCCTTCAAAGGATTGCGCACGTCCTTGCTTTAAAATTTGACGAAAAGTCACCAATTTGGTGTCATTATCTTAATCCGGTAGGGAGAAATCGTGTAAAAACTGAGTTTGGAGAGGCCGTTTCGCTCACCTCCCCCCGGCCCGGATAGGGTTAAGAGTTCTTAGCCTTTTATGTTTTTATTTTTTATTTATTTTTATTTTAGACATCACTAAAGAGAAATTTACAGGTCCTAGTCAATTATATACCCCTAATAAAATCTTAATAGGAAAAATGATAAACTAAAATATAGCAGCGAATGGCCTAATGTTCGGTAAGAAGTGTGCAGAAGAAAACTGCAACTCTCGATAAGCGCTGTTGATTTTCAGAAATTTGAGAAGCAATCTCATGTGATTAAGTTTTATGACACATTGGGCATGTATGTTATATCTATTCCTTTTGGTTTTATTCAAAGAGAAATATGGATTCAGTAGAGGGAACCCTTCTTCCAAATAAAACAACACTTTTCTTCTTTTTCAAAGTACTTTCAAGAATAACATACCTCCCAAAATGGAGCGCGGTTAGGGCCGTGTTCTTCTCCAATACCTGACCGATGGAGTCTGTTCCTTTCTCTCCAATATTGTCATACTTTAAACTAAGCGTTGTAATAGTCGTGTTTTTCTCCAGCCCACGACAAATAGAAGCAACTTCGTTATCTCCAATTTCAACAGATTCTAAATTAAGCTTGGTGATAGTCTTGTTGGTCTTCAGAACTTCGCTTATAAAGTCAAACTCTAAAGGTACATGGGACGAAGAACGACTGCAGGCAAGAGATGTAAGTGAAGCCCTGCTACAGTTTTCCGTGTTCACGTTATTGTGTCTACAATGCTCCACAGCTAACATGTATTGCAATCCCTTGAATATACGCCGCTGTTGTAGTTTGGTTTTACCCTTAAAAAACGAAAGATCAATGTGACTACCATTAAAGACACAGTATGGTTGAACACTTATAGCAACAGTTTCGCCGCAATTATTTTCAGAGAGAAGCTCCAGCAACCAGTGTTCAGTCGTTCCTTTGATTCTGTTAGTAATTTCCCAAAGTTTGTCAAAAAAGATGCCCGCCTTCTCCTTCATAAGACCAGAAACAAAAAGTAGCACGTACCATAACTGCTTCCATTTCTTTTTGGTTTGTAAGCCCTCAAATACTAGATTTAGCTCCACACCAGATAACACACACTCGGCGAAATACCATGCCGAGTGTGTGTTATCTGGTGTGGATAACACACACTCGGCGAAATACCATGCCGCAAAAAACTCCTGCATTGTCTTGTGCAAGAACGAGTAGGAGCACTGAAGCTTCAGTTTGTTACAACTCTCTTCTTTTAGCAAAAATCCCATTTTAACTACTTCTTTATGGTGATTAGAGAGTTCGCTTTCATAAAAGTGCAAGGCATCTTTCTTTAGCCCTTCAAATGCTAGTTTTTCCAAAACTACAAAGTTTTTTTTTGAAGTTTTCCATCAAAGTGTCTTCATGATCATCTATTGCGATTCCTTCCTTGATGCAATATCGTTTGGTTATAAACATCACTATTTGCTCGTATAATTCAGTTTGCGTCGACGGCAAATCCTCTCCATTGTGTTCAAACAAGAGACACAATAGCATGGTGTTGAGGGGATTGACAGTCAGTTCCTTAACCCTGGGGTTTTCACCCAGTTTCTCCAACAATGCATCTGCCATTCTTTTATTACCTTTTCCAAAGTACTTCTTGACATAAGCCTCCATTTTCTTTCTTGCGAAACCTTTTATCTCTAGAAGGCTGTCAAAGGCAACTCGACATTCGATACCTTTCTCTTGCCGCGTTGTGGCTGCTAAATAGCAATTGCTGAGCACCTTTCGTTTAAAAAGTTGTTCGATATTCTTCAAAGAATTTTTTCTTGCCTCGTCAAGGCCATCCAGGAGTATCAAAACTTTGTCCTGGTTCGTTTTTATGAACTCGAGCATTCCTTCTCGTACATGGCTTTCCAGATCAACAGGAAGAAGTTGCTCTCTTATAGCATCAAACACATCCCCTTCCATATCTCGACATTTCAGTAAAAGTAGCAAGTCGACATTAGGAAAGCCTTCTTCCAGTCTTCCCAGGGCCCAGTCGTATGTCAGTTTTTGACTAGCGGTCGTTTTCCCCATTCCAGGGCTGCCCTCAATAAGGACACTCTTCGGATCGTGTAGGCATTTTTCATTTTGTTTGAAAATGTCGTGCAGCTTGATTCCGCCTTTCTTCAACTTCCCTCTCGTCTTCTCCCTTCCAACGATATTCAGTTCTACATACACTTCATCAAGGTTAAAGACGGGTGTTGTGCACCAAGGTAAAACCTGATGTCGAGCGGCCCGCCTACTGTATTCATCCTTTAGGATCGATTTGTAAGAAGAAATATCTGAAAACGAAGTAAATTAAGTCGACTGAGTTTATACAGAAGGCTAATAAGGCGTCACTTTAACCTGTTTGCATAATTTATGTACTAAGCTAAAGAGTAAGAATGGGACACTTGAAAATGTGGAATATTTTTCAGGTTCTGCAAAACAATTCAGCTTTTGTAGGATGCTCTTGAAACATTGAACAGAGCAAAAATAGGAAAACGTTATTTGTTTTCCTGTTTTAAGGTTCTATCAGGCATCTTGGAAAATACTTTTTGCAATGATACAATAATTTATTTTCTTATCTTAACGTTATATAATAGTGTACTAACAAGAAGAAAATCTCACAGACATTGAAGACTTGCAGAACTACACAAGAAAATGCATAATATCGAGTTATAACTTAGTTATAGCAAACGACATTTTTGTGTCCATTTGCGCTGCGCACCTCTTCATCACTCTGTCCAACGTGTGTTTGTATAATATTTGTTAGATATTTAAATTTTACTGAACGAGGATTCCACGAGGGTTGAATTATTCCCCCAATTCCTGCATCAATTTAATCTATATGCTCTTAATGTTATTCAAACGAGTACCCTCCCGTGTTTTTAAATAACGGGATACAACTTTTCAATACAATACAATACAATACAATAATTTATTTCAATAGCGTCTAATGTCATTAACTGTTGAATGCGCTTAACAGCTTTATAATCATCAAAAAAGATGAAAAAAAATGTAAAGAAATACATATTGAAATAAGGAATAAAATATCTGAATACTAAAATATCCAAAATACAGGAATAGTCTAGAATTCGGTTCCTAGAATACTAAAATGCTACAAGAACAGCCTAGAATAGTCTAGCATACGAAAGCCGAGTCAATGTTGTCAGTCGGAAGTACTGTTTCATTTCTTTACAATTGGTAACGTGTGCAAGGCTGCATTTATTTATTTAAAGAAGATGACCAAGTTACCAGTCAATGACCAAAAATTTAAATATTTTTACCTGTTTTCTTTCTCTTAGCAGCTACGCCATCATCAATAACTTCATTCAGCGCCCTTTTCATCGAATCAACTAAAAAAAGTAAAAAAATAAAAACACTAAAAACTTAAGTTTGAATACGGTACATTTAAGAAGAGTGGACTTGTTTTTGTTTTTTCTTCCAAAGTTACTCGTACTGCTTTGTTGACACGTTCTCCAACTTCAACTTTGAACAAATGGCTTTAAAGCCAAAAAGTAAATCACACATTCATGAAATGATTACTTTTATTGCCAAATCATGCATTACTTCTGCCATTATAAAAGTAATTCTGAAATTGTACGTTTTATCAAAACCAGTAGCAGACCTTGCATGAATATGTTTTTTTGTTGGAGACCGATCTGTGTTAGCCAATATTAATATCAACGTCATCATCGATGCAAATCACTGTACACAAACAAGCCATCCTTTGTTTCTCCACGATTAGCAGGAAAGGGTATGGTCTACTCTCCTTTGAAACCCCAACTTTTTCGTACTAGCAAGTTACATGGATAATTTCCAGTCAAAGGTAAAAAAGGTAAAGTAACTTTATTTAACGAGGGCGACACGTGACAGTAATTAACTGATAAATTTGTGGCACTCGATGCGCACTTTATCCCCCTTCCTCTGTCAGTGCTCCGTTTTACGGATATTTAAATCTAAAGCTGCACGGATCGTTGCCCACAGAGAAGCGTTCAAAGCAACAATAAAATGCATTAGCATCAAAAGAAATGCGGTTAACTTTCCCATATATTTACAATTAGTTTTGAATTGCTGGAATGCTACTTCTACAGTGTTTAAATGACGTTATTTATGGGGGAAAATTAACAATATTTACTTGCAGTCGTCAGATGGGAAGTCGTGAAAACAAATGAAGTATTTGTTTTACATGGTACTTTCTTAGAAAACCCAAACAAAATTTAAAATACAACACAACATATCTAGAAAATACATACCAATTAGTTTAACCTCAAGACTGAATAGATGAAAAGAAACATGTAGCAGACAAGTCTACAAGTTCAGTCGTTTTTTTAGTTATCAAGTTGTTTTACAATCTAGCATTATTCCATCGCACCCAGTTTACTGCTTACACGTGTCAAAAACACAGTTTCAAAAGTTCTACCTTGACTTTCAACTTTCTCAACACGGTGATTGATGGAGTTGAGTTGGGTTTGAAAGGTACCCAGAGTTTCAGCAATATCATCGTCACAGTAAGCTCTCAAAGCAGCAACTTCGTTCTCCACTAAGCTCAGTAAATCAGCGTCCACAGGGGAGTTCATGCAAAGAATCGTTCCTGTCAATGGAAGTATGATTCATTTCAACGGTAAAACACATGTAAAATTAGAGAAATAGCATAGTGTTGTAAAGATATCGAGTTCATTTTTGCATTTGTTATATTTTTAAATCATGATGGCTCTGAACTCTTCAAAGACCATTTTATTTTTTGAGTCAGCAATAATAGGAGTGATAAGCTCGCAAGCAAACATTTAAGTACGTATTTAAGTAATGACAGCTCTTATGTATAAAGATGAAACCCTTTTAGTGTTTGGGGTCTTTCTCCTCTGCTGAGGCTTCGAGAGGAGGGCGCACGGGGAGTCATGGGCCGGGAAGGGGTCAGCTCGCACCCTTTGTTTCTTCCACCTTCCCAAAGATCCTCACGCGCTCACCGTTTTCTACCCTAGTCCTCCAATATGTTCACTACCCTCGCTTTATCCTAGGGAGCACCTCTGCGGAGGAGAGAGGTTTTGGGTATGGCTTTTGCATGAAAAAGGAAGAGGAGCTAATGCAAAAGGCGAATAAGTGTTTCGGTGAACACTCATTAATAGACACTTGTTAGTAACATAGAGGTAATTTATGAGATATCAATTTGATTGAAAAAGCACAGCCAGACCTAGTTTAGGGAAGTTGCTGGTGACTTAGTTTAAGTAAAACGTGAGATATAGATAACCGATAACTAACGACGTCAAATACCTTTTGTTTCCCAGTCTTTCAGCTCAGTGGAAACATCGCCAGAGAGACCGGAGGATGCAACAAGTTGGTACATGTCATGAAAACAGCTCTTAAACTTTGCTTCGTCCCAGTTGCTGAAATTACAGTGAGCCCAATCATTCCGTGCGTTCTGGCGCACGCTATTTGCCGCAGCTTGTGTTGACGGCGTGAAAGCTGGAACTGATCCGAGCAGCTGTAGTAAAACTGATGCATCGCACTTGTCATTGAAAACAGTGAACTTTGACATATAAGGGAGAAGATACAGCTTGGAAAAGTCAATATGCGTTTTAACCTTGTAATCGAACTTCGAATAGTCATACTTTTTTCCAAGTTTATGACAGTCATTTCCATTGATATTTTCATAGTTCAGTGGTCTGGCTGTGGGAGGCCATTTCTTCAAGTAATATGCGTGTAGCTGGGTGTCAATATTTTGAGTTGCCTTCAGTTTGGTGTATTCGTTGTTCATCTCTAATTCAACCAGAGGACGAAGATAAGGCATGAGGACTCTATTTAAAGCAATGCCAACCACCAGCCAGCGTTTCTAATTGTCAGCGAGTGTCAAAGCGTTCGTCACCTGACAAAAGATGGTTTCGCAAAACAATAGTCAATATCAGAAGCTAACTGCATTTACTCAAATAAGGGCACTTGGCCATTCTGTATTTTTTCCCGTTTCATGTGACCAAAAAAGGATACTAATATGAAATGGCTTTGCTGAATCAAATTACAACGGCCCAACTACCAGGATGAGGGTCAACATGTCTTCGCTGTGTAATCTTAAAAATATAAGATACATTTTGATCCAACAAATTCAAGTGGCTTACAATAGGGGTTAACTTAGGGATTAACATATCTTCGCAGTGTAATCTTATAGATGTAATATATCAGTTAGGTTACAGACTTACTTTAGGAGGACCAGGGTGAGGATGGACATCTCCACAGCGTAAAATCAGTAAAATCAGGTACACCAAGAGGTTGTCTGCTATTGATGCTTTCTTTGTTTCTCGCTGTGCACAGTGGTGTAGGTGAGACTCGATGACATAATCCCAGTACCAATCTAGGTTGCAGAAGACCAGGTTTTAAGACGGCTGTGTAAACATTACCAGATACATATACCCTTCCTTTATACCCGGCTGTACAAACCATTGTAAGTAACAAATATTTCTTAACGCAACAGTCAAGCTTCTAAGACAAATAATAAAAGAAACTATTATCCAACTTTAGTCCGTGGAGTACAAAAAACCCATATTTAGGCCTGGGACGAGTACAAATATGCTACGATATCCTACGATATTTGTACAGTAGAAGGTCATTTTGTACAGTTGTTCGTTACGCATCAGGTTTTCCCGCCTTTACGTGTGCCGGCCGTCGTGTTCAACCAACCGTTGTTGCAGGTAATTTTTTGTTTTCACTTTAATAGTATTGTTTTCACCGAAAGAGTTTTGCTATTTGATTGGGGATTTTACATACAAAAGAGTGGAACACCAGAAGAAAATTCAACAGAATTTTGCTTTGCTTGAGAATTTATTGACAGCCGTGAACTCGATCAAGCAAGAAAACGTTTGCACGATGGCGAAAATGGAGGATGGACCACTCAATTGAAATCTCACTTAAAGAACTCAACTTGTGCTTGGATGATGAAAAACAGGAGTCAGACTTTTTCTGTTGTTAAGCTAACACGAAATTACAGTTGAAGAAAAAGTACAGTTGAAGAAAAAGTACAGTTGCAGCAATGCCTTCACTGGTCCAGTGGTTTTGAGTTTGTAAAATACATCAAACATAACATTTTATCAAAATATAATAATGCTAAATGTAGAACTGTGAGTAACTCCTTATGTTTTAAAATGTTTCAGTTACTGTTTTCTCTGAAATCATACAATATATCAAACATAACATAAAATTTTATGCCATTTTTAATCTTAAATTTCATAACTTAACCCTATTTTACCCGGGAGAAGGGGGGGGGGAGTGCCCGCACCGATTTTAACCGTCGAGAACTTTCTCGATATTCAAGATATAGTCACCAAATTTGGGCACTTTTCCTAAAATTTATTGGAAAACAAAATTTTAGAAAAAAATTGAGTCAAGGGTAAAACTTGTTGCCATGGCAACGCGATTTTCGAAGCCGCGTTTTGCCAAATTTGGACTTTCTTAGTATTTTTTTCCAATTTTAACGAAATATGTAAAATAACTAGTAATTCTTAGTCTTGAAGTAAATTATGCGACAATCTTGAAATAAAGGTAGCTTTGCACGTGATATGTGACGTCATAAGCATTGCGCAATACCATTTTTTGAAATCCAAGATGGCGGCCATGTGTTTTGCACTGTGTCAAATTTTGGAAACATTTCTGGCAAATTAGTGTTTTAAAACGTCGAAAACAACGCATAAAGGTATTAGTAACATTTAAAACAATGTTTTTGAAAGAAATAACAATGCTGCAGTTTGCAGTGAGCTGCTGCGACGTTTGAACATTGAAACTTCCTACAAAAATACATACTTTCCCAAACTTAAATTGATTTAGATACTGTAATTTATACTAAAAACGTTGTTTTCCTAGCTTTTCATAACATGTATTTGTCATTTTTGAAGTTTGTAATGTTTCTGTTTCCGATCAGCAAGATTTGAATAGAAACGCAAAATTTTTACCATTATGGCGTCATGATGACGTCATCGTGACGTCACGTGTCAACTAAGTTACATCAAATTGGATTGCGATGATCTATTAGCTCACCAAATTTCATTCTAATTTCGGCACTTTTTGCTCCCCCCCCCCCCCTCCGGGCCCAAGAACCCCCAAAAAGCTCGGGTAAGATAGGGTTTAAAGTACAAAAGACCGAATATTGTAAATCATTCAGAGAAAAGAAAGCAACATTATTATCAGCTGATGTTGTTAACTCAACCATTCATCGTTTTCATTTTAGAAGTTTTACATTTCATTCTGTCATTAGGTGAAATCAAATCAACTCAGGGTAAAAGTAATTACAACTAAATTGTGTACATTTTCATCATAGTTTAATTGGTATCAACCAAAGCATATTTTTACATTTGTGTTCAAAAATACAATCGCGCGTCAAGTCAATACTTTTAAAAAATTACGTTTTGCTTTCAAGATCTATAGTCACTCAACATGTGCATGAAAAAAGGAGAAAATGTAGGATAATTAATCTCTCATTAGACAATTTAGTGTGTAGTATGGTTGGACATAATATCCACCCATACTACACACTAAACTGTCTAAGAAGATATACGTATTTACTACTGATTAAAGAAAGAAACACTAGTACTAAACCGGAAAAATGTCGATATTACTGTAGCGTGACTAAAATCAGTTCGAAAGTATACAAAACTAGTTAAAGGCGTGACTAGAATGACGCACAAGTTTAGTGTAACCTTACATTCACTGATATTCGAGAGTGAACTAGTGAAATGTGTTTCGTAGTGTTTAGAAAACGTACATAACTTGTGTATTTTTTAGCTAATACAGCCGTATCTAAATCATAGCTTTAGTCTCAATAAACCAATCGAAGTGATATTTTTTGTTTGGGTCTTTAAGTCTACCACAGTCCGGTCATCCGCTACATTTCTGCCTTAGCTATGCGTATAACTCGGTCTAATTTTAAGTTTTTCGTCCGCATTATGGGAATTATAGAGCTCGTTGAGTTGTAGTGTAGCTAGTCAGATTCCAATTCATCTTCTCCAATAATTTTACTTATGTTTCTTAAAAGCCAGGAATAAGCATAAGCGCAAAGATAACACATTTAAATAACAAAGCAATTTTTGAAAGTGTGCGACAAGATGGTGCAAGCCAACGCCTTCCTTCTTTTCTCTTTTTCTTTGTTATTCAAATTGTTGATGCTTGTGCTTATTAGTGTGAACAATCAACCAACTAAACCAGCATGCTTACCGTCCAACGTCTTTTTCGAACTCTTGGGAGGATATTTCCACAAACCAATTGGTGTGGCTGGAGGCCGAAAGGCGCCCGGCAAGTTAATAATGGAACGAACCTTTGGATTGGCCTGTTTGAGAAACGGCTTTACTGGTGGATAGGACACTGGGTCTGTTTTATTAATAACCTCATACTCCTTTAACAGCTTCTGTTGAGAAAGAACGCAACTGTTAACATTCGTGTTAAGGCCCCGTCCACACGTATCCGGATATTTTTGAAAACGGAGATTTTTTTCTCCGTTTTCCAAAAAATGCGCGTCCACACGTAGCGTTTTTGAATCGTATTCGCCGTCCACACGAAGACACTAATGCCAGGTAAATACGCTAGCTCTCTCTATAGAGCATGCGCTCGGAACGGAATGGAACTGTATGACGTCATCGTATTCGAAAACCTCCGTTTCGCCCGTCCACACGAATACGATAAATCTCCATTTTCAAAAATCTCCACTCTGGAGAGCGTTTTCGAAAACCTCCGTTTTCAGTGATCTAAAACGCCGTATACTTGGGGACGGAAGGCGCAAACGGAGAAAAAAATCTCCGTGTTCAAATATATCCGGATAGGTGTGGACGGGGCCTAAGAGAAGGTTAAGAGTTACCAGTGAGGACTCAGTACGAACCTAAGCAGTTTAGTTTACCTTGTACACGTGTTTCCTTTTAAATTTGTTTTATTTTGAGAAACGTACATTTTTTATAAAATTATTACAGAAAAAAATGAATAAGCGAATTTTTTAGATTTTAGTTTACTTCCTTCATCTTTTTAACCTGCGACGCCAAAAAACCACCCATAAAACTTAGCATCTCAAATAAAACAACTCGTGCTTGTAGAAAAAATGAAGCCAATTGTTACTATGATCACATCCTTAGTGGCAATGTACGGCACAAAAGTTGAAGAAAAACCTTTGTTGATGTATAAAAAGCCGATAAGTTTCATATTTCTAATAACTAAAGAGGAAGAAGGGAAAACAGGAAAAGTTAACTATTTCTTAATTTCTTAAATAATGAAAAGGGAAGATAAAGATTGCACCTGAGTTACTTGTGATAGAATATCCGTCGAATTTCAAGTTAATTTTTACTCAGAGCATACACATAGTTTGTGTCCCTGATCCTTCAACATTTACTTATTTATTTATAATGCTTTAACCTTTTTAAGGTGCGGTACGGTACACACAACAGAGCGTGTCTCTAGATTAAATGTGACAAAAATTTTAATACGGCAAACCTACCTACAGCAGTTTGCTCTAATAGCAAAACTATAAAAAAAACTGAAGCATAATTAATCGAATTTATTGAAAAAAAAAACTTTTTGAACATATACACGATGAACCAATAAGAGCAGCAAGATGGTGAATTAGCGAGATCGTTACAAGCAGAGCATTTGGGACAGATGTTTTTCCAAGAGTTGTATGTATCTGGAGAAAAGGAGTTCGAGAGAGCAATTAGGTAATGTTTATACAGGGCAGATTTAAAACTAGATATTGAACTGCAAGAACGAGTACTAGGTTAGGGAGGCAATTGAGAAAGGAATTCTAAAATAGTTTGTTCTACAAAATGCAACAGACAAATCTAGTTTACAGCTGTCGCGTGTCGAAAGGATGATTGGTTTGAGCTTAACGAAGTCAGTGATGGAAAAGTTGTAGTGATCATTGTAAAACTTGTAAGAATGGTAAGGTTAAGTTCAAAATCAATACGAAACAGGTAGAAGGTTTAGTTTTTATAAGGCGCACAAGATCAATCAATCAATCAATCAATCATTTATTATAAATAACCATCACGGAGATTACAAAACTAGCTAAAAGAATGTTTTTTAAAGCAGTAGCGTATGCTTTTGGCATTTCAGTGCTGCTAAATTACAGAAACATTCTCCAGGATGGAAGGCAGTTCAAAAGAAATCTAGGGCTTATATTTTGAACTACCTTAATGGAGCTTAATTATTGTTAGAGAACCAGGAGGTAACATATGCAAACCAA
>JAOBYE010613521.1:0-12205 GCA_025403585.1 Parazoanthus swiftii
TATGGTAAATACAACTTTGTTGGAAGAATAATCCAATGTAAGCAAAACAGGCGCGTAGCTACCGGTAAGCCAGGTATTAGCCCGGGCTTACCAGTTTTTCTGAAACCCTAGGATCATATATTTTCTATTTAACGTTCCTTCTTTGCCTTGATCCTTGGTGAAGTCTATTGACCAGATAGTGAACTTCTGTTTAGACCTTTTGGAATGGCTGGAAATGCTTCCAATTAATCCATCATTGTAAAAAGAAATTTTGCTTCTTTTTGTCTCCATTTTGACTTATAAAAAATATTCGAAAAATTATTGGGTCGGCTAAAGCCACGTCGACCTGTGAATCCGGGGCTTACCAGAAAAAAACTGGCTGGCTACGCGCCTGTAAAGGTAAAGCAGCTTAGTGTTTAACGCCGGTAGTTCTGTCCTCTCTAAGGGCTGCCATCATTGATATCCATGATTGCTTGATTGTTAATTGATTGACGCCGACTGTACGACCTTAACCCCCCTGTCCTCCTTCCCGCTCTCCCACTCTCCCAGTACTCTGTTTTATTGGCCCGGGGGGTACTCCCTGTAGATGGTAGGTATGACCGTCGTGCACTCCCATGCAGGAACAACATGATATTCTGCTAGAGATGTGTCTAAAGCTTTAAATGTGACAAATATTGTGTTTATAAAAAGTGCAAAAAGGAAAGTTGAAATATGAAAGGCTTTGTTTCTACTGTCAAAACAAGATAATAAGGGTACAAATGAAGACAGGTTCTTTAGAACGGAAGCAAGTGGGAATTATACCAACATTATTATCCGGTTTCTAGCGTTTCATAGCGCATTGAAAGTTCGTAGGTTACGAAATACTGACGAGCCCAGAGCTGAAAAATTTCTCCAAACTTCTTATAAATTATGCAAAGATGGGCTAGGAGCATTAGAAACAGAAAGTGTTTGCAGAAGATTTAACGTCAATTCGCGTGGGCAGTTCAACCACAACAACCATCAGAATAAAATAATTCAGGAAGTAGCCTACATAGTTAATGAAAACTTCACTATAGAAAGTGTGCATGATTTCTAATTATTGCCTAAATAGACTATAGAGATCTTTATCCTACTCTTGGAAATAAAGGGAATTTTTTGGTACTGTTTTTACAGGCTTAAGAAAGAGTTTAAGAAGGAAACATTAAACTGAAAACTTAAATCACCGATTATGTCAAAACGTCTTATCAATATTCAAATACATATCTTAAAACTCTCTTAAAACTCTTCATTAATGTCTCAGCAAAATCAAAAACACATTACCTCCGTGAAAAGCTTTTCCGTTTCGTTTTTGAAAGTTTATTTAACTTTCTGGGATAATCTTTCTCTTGTAGTTCACTTGTACTGTAGTCTTTGTGCAGTTATCGCGATCAAAGTAAGTTGAGTATGAATGAATTAAAATTATCTAGATGATCCCTCCGGCTCAGCAGTGTCAAAGCTAACCTCACTTTATCGTCAGAACGATTGTAAAAAGATAATAAATTTAGCTCTGATAGGAACGCAAACTTAATGAAGATTTAAAGACAGTTTGAACATTTTCTGATACCCTGGCGGGCAGAGTTCTCTCTCCTATCACCATGAAGAGCAAGCCGATTGCCAGTGCAAAAACAAATATACGTGTACCGCTATAGAAAACGTTTTAAAATTAGTCGTCTCGTTCTTCATGCGACATGAACGATTTCTTCTCGCAGGTATGTATGTGCTCTGTAAAGGGTATTAAGACTTTGCTCTTTGCTTTTCCTCTAATTGCAATTTCTCCTCACTGCCTTGGTTTCTCTTCTTCATTTCCGTTTTTATTTTGAGTTCACAAAAAATTAAAATGGATTTTCTTAAAATATTTCGGTCACTGCCTAGCTTTTGTTGTTGAACTTTCTCAGAGATATTCTCTGGAGATCAACCAGCCAACGTCTTTATTCGTCTTTAGCCAATAGCAAAACATTTTTATCTAGTATCTGTGGTTTACTCAAAATTATATCAAATACATGGAGTTGTTTGTTACCACACGGAGTACAGAAGAAGCGACATTGTTGCTATCGACAAAAGTCCTCGCATCTTTCACGCACAAGAACGATACGAGCGTGGTCACACGAACAAGTTTTAACAGTAAACACGTTCACCAAGCGATAGAAATTAAAGTTCCATAAATCTCCCTTTCAAAATCTTAAGCAAATTTCGGATAATAGAAATTCTTAGTTCATATTATACCTGAAGTCAGTAAAGCCCAGTTCGATCAAAAAGACCTGGTCATAGTGTTGTCAATGTACTTAAAAATAACAACAAATTTAACTTGTACAGAAGATAACAAAAACTTTTTTAAAACAGTAACTGACCATCAGCAAGATATCTAAAATATGTGCAATTCTACAATTGCTTTCGCCGGCTCCATTAAATGTTAATCAACCGAGACCAATTTCAGTTTGGGTAAGGAAACCGAAATAAAACAATATACCTTATAGCCATGTAACATTAAAGAATAAATATCTGACTTGGAGGTCTGTTTTTGTGAGCCCGCCTTACACCCATTAAGAGTTTCCGTTTCTGTTTTGAAGCCGGAATACTATTCTTGTCACTTTATTAACAAAGTAAGGAAAGAATTTTCGTCTAGTTTAGTGCGACCCATCTTCATTGAATTTAAAAGTTGCCTGGTTCTCGATAGCTTGAAAGAAGAATTATTGAGCTGAAAACGAAAAATGAAAACGGAACAAAACAATTTACGAGTTGTAAAAATTTGCAAATGTGAAAAAATCAAGCAATACGTCATGATGAACAGACATATCCTTCAAAACTGATCCGTTTTCAATTAATATCATATCGTATTTCATGTCTAATTCTTCGATTTATAATTTAAAATGGGGTATCTAGCTTCAAAACAACTTCATTTAATTCGCATTTCCAAGTGTTTGAATCGTTGCCAAGAAACAACCGAGTTATGGTCAGAAAATATACACCAAAGTTTTTTATTTTCCCGCTTGCTGCTGAACACAAAGTCAAAGCGGCAATATTTAATGCCAGCAAGTCTGAGTAAAAAGTAAAACTGAGCATTGAGAAACAAACTGGCTTTTGTAGCTTACAAGATACTCCTCCGTATAAACTAAAGAAAAAAGTCTTCACGCTGTTTTCTTTTCAATTTTTTACATTTTTTGTCCATGTACATAAAAATTGCTAAAAATTTTTTAAACTCCGCCTCGTCCATTACTTAGATCTGAATTTTTCATTTTCTTTAATATAAGTAATCTTTCTGCTATTAAAAAAACGAATTAACATTTATAATTTTATAGTGATGTCAAATTAAGATAGTCGGTTTTCCCCTGGCGGGATTTGGTCGTAGGCGGCCAAATCGAGCAAAAATTGTGTTGACGTAAGCGAGAATTTATTTGTTCCATCTTCCCTTTTGTTCGCTTAAATATATCAAGGAACTTGCGTTTGTGTGTGTGTATGTTTCCAGATTCAAATTGTTCAAGTTAGGTTCAAATTTCAGTTATTTGAGAATATGATTGTTTGTTTGTTTTGAATTTCCGGATGAAATTTAGTCTGTCACATCATAAGTTGAATTTTCCAGAACTTTGACAAAATGCAATAGAGATATTACAAGAATAAGGCGGGCGTTGAAAACTTTGTTCTGAAAATCTAGGGAAAAAAATCGCCAGCGCTGAGTTACGTTTGGAAAACAATAATGAAAATATAGTTTCCAGAATAAATGCACATTCTTTCTATCGACATTCAATCAAAGTGTCCAAGGTATATCACCTATTTCCAAACATTTCGTGGAATTAATTGACATGTCATTTAGGGTATATAACTCATTTTTTTTATCTAGAAAAAGGAGCACTTAAGATCAAATCTAGTCTGATTTTTTTGCCAAAAACTACCGGTGGCTGTCCTCCATGTACTTTGCTGTGGCGCACCATACTTTTTTCGTTAGTTATCAACAATATCAAAACAAATGGCTTGAGATAATTAGCAAAAATGTGCACGGTCGATGATTCGTCTTCATCTTGTAAAAAAAAAATCGAGAGCCTAAATGTTTAAAGCACGGTCCAAAAACCGGTAAAAACTCAATCCACAATTTTAGCTTGTGCTTCTGTCACGTTTACAACACGTATCAATTAAAGATGTCGGAGACAGGCGATGTCACTTTGCTGCAGGAAGCCAGAATCTCGTCACTTTAAAGTGAGATTCGTTCAGATATGATATGAGTCATTAACGCCAAGAATCATGATCGGTAAAAACGATTTTATCTTGTAGCTGCAGGCAAAGATAATTAGTGGTAAAGCTGTGCCTTTTTGTTCCCGCACTTAATTCGTGTTGCCGAAAAAACGCCGACTCAAATCGACTATCTCAACTGGCGTCTTGAAGGCTCTAAAGCTAAAATGTACTTGCTGTAATTAGCGAGAATATAGTGAATTAGGACTGAAATATGCTTTTCTTTTTAAGAAATATGCTTTTCTTTTTAATTCACTGAATAAATAACGATTTCCATATGAAGTGTCAGGACTGACATTCCTTCCTCTTCCATTTCCACAGCATGTCCTCACACTCTTAGTAATCTGGAAAGGACGGACAGCTGAGCACACACAGTTTTTTCTCACTAATTACTGACATTTCTTTATTGCTTTTCCTTTTTTATTATATGAGTGGATGGAATGATAAGATATAAAGAGCGGCCAGGCCTCGGGTTGCTTTATTTCTGAGATTTACATTTGTACGAATCTTTCGTTTAAAGCCTCGACAGTGGAACTTGCTTGGAGACAACAATACCAGATTGGAAACTGAAAATAACCGAGCTCTTGCTCTCACTGGTATAAAAGCGAAATCGTGACAAGGTTCTTACATCAAATAAGGAAGGAACTCAACAGTTTCACCGAGTTTTTGAGCAAGCTTTATATTACCTCGAGCACGACTTTTTACAAGGGAACAGATCAAATCGAAGAAATTAAAATTAAGACCTTTTAAAACAAAACTCGTCTTCAAGTTTCTAGCACGAAAAGGCGGCAAGTTCTCCGGTAAATTACTACTTTGTTTGCAAGTTGAGTTGACAGAGCTACTGAAGCAATTGCGAAGAAACGGTTAACGGCTTGAAAAAGAAGATACGAGGAAGACAATGGAAAAACTCAGTGTGGAATGCAAAACATTTTTTTATCGCTGTTTCAAGGAAAACAACAACACACTGGTAGAAGATGCATATCGAAAGCCCGGATGTTGGCAAGACTGGTATTACACATGTCTTAATCCGCCGGCCGTGGCCCCACTTGGTTTGGTACTAGCATTCCTAATTCTTGCAGTTTTGTCCGCCTTGGGAAATGGCATTGCTTGCATTGTGTTTTGCTTGCATAGTCAACTTCGACTTGTTAAGCATTTCTTCGTCATAAATCTTTCCGTGGCCGATATTATAATCGTAACCATCTCTCTGCCCCTTTACGCGGCCTTTAACCTTGGTATCGGACCAGGCAATTGGACTGGCAACAAAACCCTGTGTCAGTCTCACTTGGTATTGGACATCATGTGCGGAACAGCAAGCATTCTCAGCTTGGCGGTTATAGGCGTGGAGCGCTATGTGGCTGTCGTCTATCCCTTACATTACAACGGGTCAGTAACTCCTTCGCGAGCGAAATACGCCTTGGGATTTATCTGGGCTTATTCCGTTCTCGTCTCCACTGTCATCCTTCTTTCATTCGTTGCTCCCGGAGAAGACAACTTAAGAGATAAGTGCTTGTTTATTGGCCGTGAGTATGCCACGTTTATCTCGCTGGCCAGTTTTGTCCTTCCATTGGGAGTCATGGTAGCTACATATTCCATAATTTTCACGGTGGCGTTAGGACAAGCTCGGCGAATCGACTCCATGTCTCCAGGACAGACTTTACCCGAAGATACAGCAGCGAGCAGCCAATGCCGAAGCCGAGCGACTGGATCAACAAAACTTAAAAGGGAACTGAAGGCGGCCAAAACAGTGACAATAATCATGGGCACACATTTCCTATGTTGGTGCCCTCTTTTCGTATTTCTCTTGGTGCACTCCTACTGCCCCAGTTGCCGGAACTCCCCTTCCATGGAGATAGTTTTACATGTGTCTCTTGCATTACGGTATCTGAACACGTTAGCTAACCCTGTCATCTACTCCGGAATTAACAAGCAGTTCCGCGAAGCAGTCAAGAAGTTTCTTTTCAGGAAGGCAGTTACGGAAAGAGATCTTCTTTCAACAAGAAATGTATCATTGTCGCAGTGTAACAACAATGTTGATGGAGTAACACGTTCTCCCTCCTCGAAAGTGTGAAGTGCCTTTTAAAAGGCTTAAACCGGAATAGGAATACAGTTGGGAAGACGTTCTCAAATCAGTAATTGATAGATCGACTATCTGAACGAATGCCTTGGATGAGCTTAAAACATACAGCTTGTCAAAGTATACTGCTTGATCGAAGGGATAAGAGTCCTTATTACACAAAGTCCATTTACACAATAATGTCAACCGAAAGCATTACCGTTGAAAAGACCAATTATACTTGGTTCCCGAGATTCTCATGGTTGTATAGAAAATATCCAAGAAAATATATTAAAGGCAAACGGCGTCTCACATATAGGCTAGGTAACTTAGAAACGTACTGATTCATCAAAAATACAAAAGGCATAGGTTTAGCCTGAAAAAAGCCGGCTTTCCAATCGGAAAATAACATGTATATAGTAAGGGCCTTTTCTAGAATCAATATCTGCTTGGCACTACGGCCGACTTTTCTTTAAGTTTGCATTTGTGCACAAGTGTTTGACTGTTCTCTCTCTGGGAGACTCATTTGCAACTCTCTTTTTTGGAGGAGTAACGGCAAATTAAAGGATAACTTGCTTTATTTACTCTAAAAGCTGTGGAAATCAAACAGAAATATATTCTATATCTAGAATTGAATGGCAGTATCTCGAAGAAAATATAGAATCTTTTCAGTAAAATTCCCGCGTCACTGAATTGGGACATTTAAGTACGTAGCAATTAACGTCAACTTTAAATCTTAAATCCACTTTGTGACTTTATGATGTCAAAAAGCAATTAAAACGTCAAAACCAACGGTCACTTTTATGTAGATCAAAATGAATTATTAACCGAATTGAAAAGCAGGTTAAAACTTTTCTATTTACGGAAACAGCAAGAAAGGAAGAACAATGTATCAAAATTGTACTCGATAGTATATATATATTTGTCATGATTTGGGTAATTGTTTACAAGTAAAGGAGTATAGTCCGTTCATTGAATGTCGAAGCAATTATCGTGCGTAAGTTCTTCTCCGTTTCAAACCTAGCAAAGGAGCCGCTTTATTTCCTTCACAACTGGCCAAGGGACGCCCTGACTGGAAGGAAATAAGGCGGCCACTTTGATAAAACCACCTGTTTTAAAATCAAAGAACATTTCCGGTTAATATAAGATGGTTATACCTATTTGACAAGTTTTCAGTGACCCTGATTCTGTTTGTCTGCGTGTGGGGAAGTGTGGCAAGTCTTTCCGTGACAAGTTTTTTGTTCAAAAACGGACACACCGAGCAAGTTCCATTTGATAAGTTGCCAATGACATCTTTTATTTGCCGAGAGTAAAGGAAATTTGGAAAGTTTTTCCGTGACAAATCCTCTTTGTTGTTTTGAACAAGGAGAGTTGTCCATAATTCTCTCTCCCAACGGTGGTAAAAACCCCTGTTCACAATGTTCTCTGATTTTTTTAGGATTTTATCTTTTGCTTTCTTTTAAAAATAATCTATCTGTTTTTTTTCTAAACCCAATCTGCCTTGTTTCCAATGCGTGATCTGCGCGTGTTTGAGAAAGTTAATTAGAAAAACTTGTCAAGTGACAAAACCATTTGCCATGTGTACGCGGGACTGAGGAAAATATGACAAGGAAACTTGTCGGGGGTTAAAAACCGCCGTCTTAAATAACACGATCATAAGTGTAGTTAAAGCTAAAAACTAAACCTATCGCTAAATTCCTACAAAACTACATCCGGGACCATCAAAGGACATAATTTTAAAATATTTAGTGAAGATACCGATTTCGGGAAAAGTCCCTAAAACTTTTTAAAACTGTTCAAAGCCTTTTGAAGTTGTTATCGACAACTTCTGAATGTTCTCTGAAGATCTTTGAATATGTCAAAAGCTTTTCCGGAACCTTTCCTGGAAATACATCAAAGGCTCTTCATCTCTAAGATTCGCCGTCCACAATAGGAGCCATGTTTCTCTGCGCTACAACTCACAAAAACCTATTGACGTAAAAAAAATCAGCCCATCCCCAACTCTGAAAAAAATTAAAAACGATTTCTGAAGTTTTCGGAAATTTTTCAAAAGAGCCTGAAGATTTTCCAAAAATTCGTATTTTTTTGAATAAAAGTAAGATTACGCGGCTGTTTGAAGATATTGACTTTATTTTTTCGTGTTAAAAATCGTTAACACGGTACTGGATGAATTCTTATATTTGACTGGCTGAGAAATAAATATGACCCGACATTTTGTCAACACGGAATCCTTAAATATTTTCGAACTGGCGAACCACTTTTGTCAGTGGATTTACCATCTGCACATGCACAGAGCGCTAATTTTGACCATAACGACTAATAGTTTGTCCTCGGAATTCTAAGCTTTATTCACACGGTATCTGACGAATTCCCAACCAGTTAAAAAAATGTGCGTTTAGGGGTTCCGTTCACAAGCAATCACGCCAACCGTATAAAAATTTTCGTTGCTCACGGATACGGTGTTCAAAATGCCCCGGGCAAATTTTCGATCGTACGCGTATCGGCTGAAAGGTCATCGCCGATTTTGGAGGCCGAGGTTTTGAACGGGTAAGCGTCTAACTTTTCGTACGGTCAACGTGGTTCCACGTGAACGGAACCCTTAAATGCCCCTTAAACGCACGACATTTTAACCGGCTGGAAATTCGTCCGGTACCATGTGAACGGAGGATAAAGTTGTTATTGAAAGTTTGCCAAGAGAAACACGCTCGTGTATAACGATACTTGGGCGCGAGCATGCCTTTCTTGACCAGCCAGAAAAAAATACAAGCAGTAGTTTATTCCAGCTTGCCTTGCAGCGTTGCGGCGTCGAAGGATGCACGCATGCGTGGCTTTGTTGCAGGTTGCGACGCATGCGTGTCTTTGTTACAGGTTGAGAGGCATGCGTGTCTTTGTTGCAGATCGAGACGCATGTGTGTCTTTGTTGTAGGTTGAGACGCACGAGTTTCTTTATTTCAGGTTGAGCTTGCTACCAGTTACCACTGGAAAGTTTGTTGTAGAACATCGAAGTTGGTTCATGGGGGGGGGGTTTACTTCCGTATACAAACAATAGGTTTCAGGGTACATTTTTTCCGACATTCTAATCAGAAACAGGGTCTAGAACTTTTGAATTTCGTAAGTTTTAACATAAACTGAGTACGAATTTCCGACATTTTTCTCATAAACAGGGTTAGAGTTTGAGTGTATGGGTAGTACCTCCTAGCCAAACTTAGGTCGAGATGCAAAACATTTACACCCGATCCATTTAATTGTGCACGTGACAAGGCCGGTGAGACAAATGCTAGGTTCCAGTCTCTCGCGAATCAATGCGCGCACAACTCTCCTCTTTGCTTTGTTGTATAGCCAGTAAGAGAACTTTTAAAAACAAGGACAATGTCAATGTTAAAAACAAAACTCGAGATACAGAATAAAACAACTTTCCGTGGGGAGTGAATCCAGCTGGCCACATTTTCGTGTCGTCTTCAGAAAGCTAAATTTCGTGGTTTTGTTAAGAAAGTCTGAATCATTTCAATCTTTGTGCGGCTTAAAAACTTAGTTTCTATGTTTTCATGTTCATACACCTCCATGTAAATTAGAAAAGAAACAAATGAATTATTACTGCAAACAATCAAAGGAAAAACGAGAAGTTAAAGATCCAGCAGCCGTCGTCGCTGGCGTTCCCGTCCCGATTGCTTCAGGTCTCCTCAGATGTGGACGACCAAATACACATCCATTGCCAGACCTTCCCCCAGTGGAATGTCGGGACCATTGGCTTATTTTCAGGGGCATTTTCCACTGGTGTTAAATTGCGTTTGAAACGAATGGGCTAAAACACGCCATGTTTAAAATCGAAGGGGAGGTCAAACTGTCAGGTGAAATGCACTCCTACAATCAGACACTTAAAGCGCTTGTAGGTATTTTTTCCCTTTCCGACTGCTGATCTGACACTGTAACGTAGTCTACAAAACCGTATATCATGACTCCTGCGGTAACCTGAAGAATTTTTAAGAAGATCAAGTCTCTTAGACGCCAAAAAATAAAGCGCCTTCAGTTTAGGCCGTCAAGTTATTTGTTTTGTTCCCATGAATCTTGGTCTCTCAGTTGGGCTCCTGAAACAAATTTAGAGGTGATACACGGTTTTGCAGACTACCTTGCCCCTGATTGGCTAATTCCAATAATTCTGAGATCAGCTGGTTTGCATCAAGAAAGTAAAATAGTTAAAAAAGTATTAACAGTCATTTGAAGCAGAGCGTAGACGACGCACTGATTTTTTCGCAATTTATTTACAATTTAAAATATATTTCGATTGTTTTAATTATCTATTGTTGTTGTTCTCTATCAGTTCATTCTTCAGTGGTTCCGCCTGCACTAATGCAGAAGCGAAACTAGTCCCATTGATGCAATGCCCGCCACTAACGCAATGGTCTGTTTTATCGACTCCCTGCAAATAAAAACACAAACCACAAATAAATCACTTAAAGCTCTATATTTTGCCAATAGTCCTGTTTCGTATTCGTAGTTGCCGCTGATTACAATGACTACATACACTTTTACTCAGCATTAGCCTCGACTTGGTGTTGAATGTACATAAATACCAGCGAGAACGACTAGAAGTCTGAGCCTCCAACAATAGAATGACTAACATCAAAACGTGGCTTACGCTGAGTTAACGAGTCTGTAGTCATTGTAATCAGCGGTAATTACGAATACAAAACGTGGACTATTACGGGGTCTACTATTTGTTCTTCTATTAAGGGGTAGAAAGAAACACTTGAACCTGCTACCCGTGACAGACATGTCGGAAAAACGCCAACCAAACTCACGAATTTGCAAAAAAACAAGGAAAATATAAAAAAATGAGGGTTTTATCACACCAGGTTTGCTTATCTTGCTTTTCTTCATCCACTGTGAAGGGTCAGTCGCATATTTTTTGGTCGAAAAAAGTTACACACTTCATACTTTTACTCTAAAAATTGGATTTCAAGACGCCATCTTGGAAATTTGGCCAGTTTTTTTCCCTTACCACCTCGCCCGCATGCGCAGTCATTATTCCGACACGTCCCTGTGACACATATACAGCACTTTACAGTTTCTTTATATCGATTTACCGAGATGTTTTAGGAGCAAGGATGCCACAGGATCAAGGCTCCGTCTACATGTATCCGGATATTTTTGAATCCGCAAACTTTTTATACCGGTAACTTTATATCAGCTTTTCGCACATGACCAAACAAGTTGACGCTTAGCAAACCAGTTGACATTTGTCCGTTTGAATTATATATTAATTACTATATGAAGAACTGGAGTTATGAAAGTAAAACCCAACATACGGAGTATTAAACTGAATACTCAGCAGACCTAGTCTTACCTCGGTCTTTTTTCTTGTAATAATTCTGGCACGATAGTTACCATGGCAATATAGATAAACCCCCCAGATGAAAACGGAAGAATAAATGCTGTCGAATCTCCTGCAAGGAAATAAAAAATGTTAGCTTTGACATGTAAATAATAAACTTGCGTCAACTGACAACACCAATGAAAGTTTTCTTACTGCCACAACTAAGTTTTCGAGGGCACATACAGCATATTTGCAAAACAACTAGTTTGTTTTTTGGGTTTTGTTCCTTTTGAGAGTCAAAAAAACTTTAGTCTTGAGAAGAACGATGTAACAAACATATCTTAAAACAAGAATGAAAAACAACAAACAATCAATGACTATTGACGAGTTGCATCTGACTGTTTATAATACTGTTGTCATTAATGCTGATACACTAGCCCGCGACTGGTTGCACGTGAAGTGTCATTTCTGTTCATAAATACCAGCTCACACTTGCCTGCATGTTCTGCAAGCAGACCAACGACTGCTCCGACTATACCCCAGGATGCAGTTATGACCTGAATGAGAAGTTAAAACAAGTTTGAGTGTCGATAATCGGTATATTCATACCACATGAATAA